>JANTPZ010095208.1:0-17746 GCA_025593235.1 Vachellia pachyceras | reverse complement strand
TACTTGTCCTTTTATGAGTAAGCTTCGTGTTGATTCATTTGTATTCAATGTAGAAGCAAGGTATCAGCCTGAAGCGCTGTGAACATGATTTTGATGAGATAGCTGAGTGCGAGGCGATTACTGGACCATAACCGGCTGCATGTTTCGCGGTCTCCTTGGCTAATTCTGAAAACCTCTGCGATTCTTATCTGGCGATAACTATATTTCCCGCAGCTTATCGATTCCCCACAATTCTTAGTTTGTACTTGGTGTACTTTTTTTTATGCATTAATTAAACAGACCATTACAAATGTTTTAGAGGTAAAAGTTCCCTATAACCACCATCCCCAAGGAAGGTAGTGGTTGATCAAAGAAACAAAAGTTTTCATCAGATTATGAGTTATTTTGACTAAACTATCTCTCAGAATGTTGCTATCTCTTGGAACATGCGGAAACACAATATTCCAATTTTAGATATAAACATATGAGATTCATCTACTATATCCGTAATGACTTTAACATTTTTATCTTCGTGTTTCCAACATAACTACAACCTGTAAGTAATGGCAATAAGTTTTGCAATAGTTGAAGGAACATTAGTGAGTTTACAACTGAATTCACCCATCCATCGATCATCACCTTCACGAAGAAAATATCGTTACACCCACTCCATTTTGAGCTGAGTATAGAACTATCTACCTCTAGTTTACAAAAACCAAACATTCCATCAATGTCTTCCCGTTGCTCAATGCACTGCCTTGAATAAAAGTTATATTGTGACATGATAGTTTGGTCTCAATAGGCTCTAAAGAAAGAAGAATGGGCACTAGTGAGATTGTTTTGAGTTTCTTTTACAAAAGACTCTTTTACACTTGTCAACCCAACAAGATACACTATTGGAGTTTTTGAGTAAAATCCATACCTGCTTTCATTTGTATGTTTTACTTTAACCAATCCATTCCTTGCAAGGAAAAGAATTCCTCCTATAAGGAGGGGCTGACTAATGAATACCACAGTTCTCGAGCATTAACGCAGTCTCAAAGCATGTGCATAGAAGTTTCTTCTTGGTTGCACCCAAAAGGACATGGTGCAGACTTTGCAAGGTCCCGTCTAGCTTGTAGTTGCATTATATGAGTTATCCCATATGCAAAGATCCACATGAAGGCTTTACTCTTTTCTAGGACCGACCATCCCATAGCTTCTTCTAGAAAGGGTCTCCTCGATAATGGTTACCTGCAGACAAATAATGATAGGCAGACCTAACAAAAAAACAACCAGCAGAAAACAAGTTTTCAAAAGTTTTTATCCTTTTCTCGCTCATCATAAGGTGGTTATGCACTTATAATCTTCTCAACAGCATGGGGTTAAAACCATTTGCTTAGTTTCATATTATCCCATTCCTCTGAGGGGTAACAAAGTCTGAGACCTTAATATTTCAATCAATAAGAGTTTCCAAACCAAGGAACTGATTACTTAGTGGGTTGTTGACCTCTATTCAGTTATCAAACCAAAAAGAAGCTCTTTCTCTGTTTCCAATCTCACCCCTAAACTTTGTTTGAAATTATGCCACACACCAGTATCCCTTGCCAAGTAAGAGAGGAGTCTCACTTCCTCTCCACTTTTGGCATAAAACTCAACCCACATTTGTATTTAGCTTTAAGGACTCGAACCTAAAGAGCATAAATATTTGTCAGAAGGTTCTAGCATAGCTTTATAATAAAAGCTTTGTTATGTCTCGTTAGACCTTTGATCCCCAACCCACTATTAGTCTTGTCTTTATTGATTAGTTCCTAGAGCAACAAGTGGATTTTCTTGCTATTAACAGGGTCACCTATAGGAAACCTTGACTTTTCTTTTTCTAGCCCATGAACAAAGCCTTTGGTAGAAGCATAGTTTGCATATGATATGAAGGAAGGGTGGATAAAACTGCTTTGATAAGGGTAACTCGACTCGTAATGTTAAAACACCCTTTTTCCATCCTGTGAGTCTCTCTTAAGTCTTTTCCGATACTAGAGAAAAAGTGGCATAAGAAGCCCTCTTGTACTAGAGAAGAACTCCCATGCATTTCCCCTAGGCCCCCTGTCAAAACAACACCAATCTATTAACTGAGAGCATAAGCTGTAAAGAGGGGAATTTTTTTTGGAGAAATACATTCTTGTCTTAGACTTATTTAACTTTTAGCCTGAAGCAGCACAAAATAAATCTAAAAACCCATCATTCCTTTCGCTTAATCCTCGTATGCTTCTCCAAATAAGATTATGTCATAAGCAAAGAAGAGATGGGATAAGAGAATGCCTCAGCAACTGTGAACTTTCCTCAAATGCATCTTGAATAACTTGATCGAGTCGTCCCATGCATAGGGTGAAAATGTGGGGAGATATGAGGTCTCCTTGATGGATACCTCTAGATGAATTGAATTTGTCTAGATGAAGTGAATTGGTCCGAGGAATATTCTGCAGGAATCTTTTGTATCCTACAGCAATATGTGTCTGTGCGCGCGCGCAGGGACATCTAGATACCGTTAAGACATGCCACCACATTATCATTCAAGTATCCTTTCAATTTTCTTTTGGTTTATCCTACTCTAATATCTCAGTTATCTTGTATTTGAATTTGAAAGCCAGTTCCTATTCTTTAGGAGTTAGGATATCTGGTGCATGGATTAATTCTGCACCATTATATACTCAAACCAGATTCCGAGATGGAACAAGAGAGAATTTGAGGAATATAGTGAATCTCCCAGAAGCTTCTGGTACCCAGTTTCATATTTACATTACAACTAATCTTGTAATCATTTAATTAACAGCCTTCACGGTCATAATAACTACAAGTTCCATCTCTGAGTAGGCATAAGAATATAAGATGTGCATTGATGAATATTCAACTATTCTGCAATGGGGGCCAATTCCTTATTGGAAAATTTATTGGGAGGTCCCAAATAAGTAACTTATTTAATGAATGATCCCAATTTTGAAAATATTTATCAAAGGGTTCCATTGATAACATGAGGTGTTGTCAATACAACGCATGATGTTGTCAATGCATAAGACCTCATGTTGTCAATGGGACCTTTTGATAAATATTTTTAAAATTGGGACCATTTATTAAATAAGTTCCTTATTTGGGACCTCCCAATAAATTTCGCATTCTTATTCCTAAACTACCAGAGCCCAATCAAAACTATTCTGCAATGGGAAAAACAGATCCCATATGATCACAAAATCGATAGCACTTGACGTTAACTGAATATGGACCAAGCTGAATGTGATTGTCATCCTCGCCCACGTAGAAACACAGAGTGTACAACGCAAGTTCAAATTCTGGGCTCACCCCAACCAAAGTGCTTGACAAAGATTTCATAACACCATTCCATTCAAACTGAATCGTCAGAAGCTGGGTTTCAGAATCTGGCTGCGAGGAGACATTAGGAAATAATGGAAGCTTAGAATGGTATATAATCGCAGCTCAAATCAGGACAAGTTACTAGCTAACCTTCTGCTAACATAGGAGAATGCTAAGTTAGAAGGAATACAATAAAATGATTATAGAGGCTACTATGCCTTTTACAAAAATTGATTTATTGGAAAGTTCATTGTTTATAGGATTTTGATGTTTAACGCGAGAGTGTATATTTAGCGTAGTGAAAGTAGTATTTCCATATATGGTGAAACAATATAGAAGAATTAGGTCCAAGGAGAAACAATTCTAGCAACACTAGGCTAATGGCTATGCTTTTTTGAACATAAACACCCAGAAACATTAGTAGTATCATTTTCTAAATATGCTTTTACTTGAAAGGGTCATAAAGATCATAGAGCTAATTGAAAATGTTTTCTCAGAAACTAATTTCCAGTCAAAAAATAGTCCACAATCATGCTAACTCTGGTAAAATAAAAGTAGCCTAAATCTGTATGCAATAATTATCATAAGACAGTGAACTGAGATATTATATCATTCTGGCTTCCTGCAGTTCGGTCACTGATTATTCACTCCATAAGCAATACCATTACTCAGGTGGATAAAATTGTCAAACAACTGGTAGCACCATACTACCCTTAACGCCATAGCTAACTGAACGTATTCTACAATCTAGATTAAATAGTTTCGTGTGCTGCAGAAAATATGAGTACTCAGCATTAAACTTAAGACCTTTGTGAGAGAAATTTACAACCTATTTTCTGGACAATTTATTTAAAATTTTCCTTTTCACCTTCATTAAAAATGTGCATTTATTAATGAGATCAATAATCACAAGCCACTGATCAATTATTACAAGGGTATGGTGGGGTGGGAAAATAATTTTACATCTGCAACATATTCATCAAATTCAACTACTGTAACTTTATTTTATTGATCCCCGAGAATTAAATATTTGTCTCTTATAAAAAGGATCGAAGGAGTAATATAAATTACACAAATGAGTTCAGTGTTGAAATATTACTGACAAGATTTAATCCCATAATTCTTATAGATGCTAGTAAAAAAACACTCAGCATTAAATATGAATTTTAGTAGGAGCATAGATAAAGTCACTCACAATTTCTCCCCGCCTACGAGGAAAGATGTAGCCTTGGTAATCAACCCTCCCTTTTGCTTCTTCAAGATAAAACTGCTCAAATACATCAATAAGCAATCAGTCAGAGGAAAAATAAATGTGGTGCCATGAGAAAGGCAATATAAGTTACAAAACATAATATCTATCTTAATATCAGCTCAAATCTATCCATTTAATGACTTCAAAACAAACAAAAACGTTGAAAATTAATGAAAAGCATAACAAAAGAAAGTAAGCAAATAAATTAGCAAGCCTGAGTCAAGGGCAGTGGATAAGGAGCATGTCAACAGGCAATTACTTGAAGTGGTGACTCTAAAGTTACACTCCGTGGACTACTATTTACAATACCAGTAGATGGGACACATTACAACCCTATGAGCCTTCCAATATTTGATTATGTTAGTTGATAAGGTGGACTCGGATATGATTTCCTCATTCCTAATTTGGTGCTGTTACCACATCCCAAAGGGTCTTTTCTTTTTTTGTTGTGGAGGGGGGGGGTTTACAAGGTCACACACCTGCAGCCAGTTATGAAAGCCAGAAACTTCACCATTTTGCTTGATTTCTCCAACAAAAACATGTTCAAATGCAGAAGAAGAACCGGAAGTACCACCTCTGCTATAGAGATCAAACCAAAGACTGCTAATCACTCTTTTAAAATCCTGGTAGCTCCCTGGTGCAATGCCCTTGTATACGAGATACTTGTGAAGATATTTAATTGGTGCTGTTCTGCTGATTTCTTCTATGAAAGCAGCTTGCTCTTGTCTCTCTTCAGATGTGACAACTTCCTTGTATCCTTGCTGAGGATTGTAGTTATCTAGAAGTGAACAAAAACGAGCAAATGTAGGCTTTCTGAATACGTCATCACTAACCCACGCAAACAGATTCCCTTGCGCCATATCTTCATTCTGGGAAACCCGTTTCCCTTCACCACAATCAATTTCATAATCTCTGCCAGGCACCAAACGGTTTAAATCAAGATCCCAAAGTTTGCTGCAAGCTTGTGAGAAATCAGCCACTTCTTCTTCAGAGGGCTCTAGAGTAGCACCAATTCCAACGTCATTAGAGTATTCTTGCTCGTCAGCAGGTGCTTTATAACCACCCCAGTGATCCTTTACAATCTGTCAACAAGTTTGAAGGGTACATCTTTCAGTGAGCTTTGCAGCATGAAATAATCTGGACTGATTGCATCCCAAACTGACTGATAAGTTAATATAATATGCCCAGTAACAACTTTACCAGCACAATACGCGCTATTTAAAGTAATGCATCAGAATTGACGTAGATTTTTTTGGGACCTAGTTACCCTAAATGCTTAGTAGGGAAAATTAATTACATCTGAAATATCCAGATCTAATTTAGGTGATCCAAATCTAATTTTTAAAAGCTAATATTTTTTTTTTAAAAATTATTTCAGTAGATGCAGAATAAAAAATAAAAACAATATCTCAAATACTTTTTTTTAAAAATAATTTTTTATTTAAGAAATCATCATGTTAAAAAAAACTAAATCTGGACCATCCATATCAGATCTGCACGATCCAAATTTAATTAGATCTGCCACAGGGTAACCAGGTCCATTTTTTTGGCCACTGAATTAAGTTAGAATTCACCAAGCTATTTTTTAGCTTAGTTGGGCCTAAGTGACATGTTTTGACTCCCAGCACATAAAACATATGTATGATGCACAGACAACTAGAATAGTTTATTCTAATTCCATAAAAAGGTAGTCTTAAAAAAGATGAAGAATTCCAAAAACATTTCGAAAGAAAATAGACAATGCTAGTTCAATGTATTTTGCCTAAAATGAACCATCACGAGTCATCCTATAAGATAAGAATAAACCTTGTGTGACTTCCTTGGAGGTTTCTTGCCAACAGTCTGCCATCCATCGTCATTTTCATCATCCAGCTGAGGAAAAAATAAAAATATCGTTAAAATTGACAAAAAGCAGGAGTGAGAGCGACGACCAAGCGCACACGAAATCTTCAACAACGCAATGCACGCGTAAAAGCTGAAATTCAGATTGAGATGTCCTGTCTCGTTTTCCCTTTTGATCTATTTCTCTCGAGAAACATAGTTAAAGTTGCAGAAGACAAACTTTCTGCACATATTATTAAAAGAAAGGGAGAAAATTCACCATTTGGGGTCTGCTCGAAGTGTTGTAATTCTCAGCTTCCTTCTCCTGCTGGGGACTATAAAGTTCCTGAAATGATCATGTTTGTCAACAAAGACACAATATAATACGCGCAATTACGTGTTTTTGCTTGAATTTAAGGAGCATGATTAATTAACCAAGTAAAACAGTTCACCTTATGGGGCTTGTACGATGTCTTGTAAACATCGTCTTGCCAATTCTCCTGCTCTGGACGATATTGTTCCTGCAATCACCAAAATAAAAATATCAAAATATATATATAATTACATTCTAGTATTCTACATCAGGCGTGCGATTAGAGTGTTAACATCGATTTATTAAAAAAAAAATACAAGATTTCACCTTGTGGGGTCTGGTTGAATGTCTGGAACCGTCGGCTTCCCACCCCTGCTCAGGATGAGACGGATCCTGCCAGTCAAATTCGCATTTTATCACAATTTTATTTTTGAAAACTCCAATTTCATCTCGTATAGAAACCAACGATTACGATCCCAAACCAAATCCAAGCGCAAACCTCTTTATTCCAATTATTTCCACCGTACCCATGTCTGCGATCACCCCGGCCTTCATCGTTATCCTGATCTCCGGACACGACCTACACATTTCATCACCCAACCAAGGAAACATCAACTTTAAAGTACCAAGTCAATGATCGGACAGAAGAGTAGAGCCAACAACTACCTCGGCCCAAGTGGATCTAGAACGCTCGTCACGGGACTGTGAATCGGGTTCTTCGTCATTGCCCAGTCGATCGAGAACAGCTCCGGCCAAGCCCTTGATCAGATCCTCCATGCTCAGCGAGATGATGATTTTGCAGAAAACGAGTGAGTGAATGTGAGTGAGTGCACCTGGCAACTCAAGGGATTGAAGAAGTGGTTGACAGGTTGGTTGAGGAGGATGGAGTGATGAAGACGAAGTAATGGCGGGGAATGGCAAGTTAGTAATATTTTTGGCCAATCTGGCAAACTTTGTAATAATCTGAGAAAAGTTTGAATGCGCTGGATTGATTGGATTGGATCTGATCGACCGACAGAAATGGCGATACACGTGTTAGCGATGAATGATCTGAGTATATTTAGGGCGGGTCCACATGCACACTCTAATGATTTTCGTTGGTGTTGTGTGTGAAACTCTATTGATTATTTGATTATTTAATAAACTGGTAACTTGTATATTTGATAATCATTATTTATTGTGGTTTGAAAAATAACAGAAATATAATGTATTTTGCCTGCAACTCAGAATTATTTTTGAAAAATTTACAATCAAGTCCCAAATAGTAAAGATCCCAAAGATACACAAAATTACCATAAAGTGACAGGAGTAGCTTCTGAGGTTATTAATGACAACCTCAGCAGTTAATCCTATGACCTTATGGTAATTTTGTAAATTTTTAAAGCATTTTATTTATTAATTCTCTTATTTATAACCTTATTGCAAATTTTTCAATATTTTTCATAATTACATACCGTACTCATATTTTAGTCTCTCGCATAAAAAAATTATGAGATTAAATTTCGAGGAAGTTGCCTATTTTGATTTAATATTAGATCAAGGCTTTTGAATTAAATTGATTTATTTTGCGCTTTTTTTGATAGAATTAATTTTAAAAAATTATATAAATTATAATAAAATAAATGTTTTCTAAAACGACACAACACTATTTGAGACTTGAGATGAAGCTGATTGACATGGCAGATCCAAGCAGATGAATTTTTTAACCAAAATACCTAATTCAAGCCTTACACGTGCAGCGGAATTAGTGGAACCATCAAATCAGTTAATTGTGCAGGGCCCTACCCAATCCTATCCACTCCAGATATGCTGTTTGATGCGCTCAGATTCTTTTTTTTTTTTTTTTTGATACAAGATGCGCTCAGATTCTTGCGGGTGCGATTGATGGGTGGGTTTTTGTAAGAATAATATACGGGCTGGCCTATTGTAGGGGACTGAGCCCGACCCATTCGAAGAAAAAGAAACGAAGCCCAAAGTCCAAACTAGCAAGCAAATCCCGAATATCTTCATTCCAGCGAGCAATGAACAAGGTTGGTTCAAGTGATAAACTATTTGATTCATTTAAACAGGGTCTTGAATTTGAGCCTCAATGTATTTAGAAATTTCTGTGCGTGATGTGAATAAGATCAGAATGAAGTTGGAGAAAAGCTCTGCTCAACTGGGTAAACATCTTAAAAAAATCACAAGCGAGCATCAATGTCATTTGAGCATCATAGTGCCAAACCTAATGATGTGTTTGATGCACTGGAAGAAGGTTTGGAATTGGAATTGGGGTGAGCAGTGAAAAATGGGCTCTTTGTTTTGTTAGAGCTCAATTATATAGAATTGGCATTTCCAAAAAAAGGTTGAAACTAGATTTGATGCCTTATTCCATGGAATTGGTTTAAGTTTCATAGAAATGAGATTTTCTTCTCATTATACCATCAACATTTCATCAATTTACAACTCTACCTATCCCTTCTCTCTCATCTCCCTTTGGCCAAGCCTCTTCCTTCAACAACTACAGTTGCTTGACAAAGCTCTGATTTCTTGGTGTTCCAAGAAGTAAACTACCGTTTCCCAGTCTACTTCTGAGGCCAAATATAGGGCTTTTGGGTTCTGTTGCATGTGAAGTCCAGTGGCTCTTATACGTACTTGCAGACCTGCATACTCCTCAATCTTCTGCTGCTATTGTCTACTACGAAAATTAGTCTACCTGTCACATTGTAGCCAATCCAGCCTTTCATGAAAGACCCAAGCACATTGAGTTGGATTGCCATCTAGTTAGAGAGAAATTTCAAGCTGGCATCATTCGGCTTTTACCAATTCGGAGCAAACATCAATTAGCTGACATATTTACTAAGCCCCTCAATCCTCAACCGTTTCATCAGTTGCTATGTTAAACATTTACTTGCTAGCTTGTTGGGGGTTAACAGATTCAATTGCTTAGCTTCGTGAGGATCTGATTGTAAAATTATTCAGTCGTTAATATTTAGTCATATTTTTAGTTAGTTAAGATACAGTTGTCAACCAACTTGACATGCACATAAAGCTTTGTGCATATCACTTTTTCAATGAATATAGAGAATTGTCATTTTATCACTTTTCTCCCTCCTTTTGTGTTTACCACTCTTCTTTCCCTTTTCGTGTTAAACAATGAGATGATGATCATTTGGTTGAAATTGCTTCTAAGATCTAACTCGACAAGAACGATAGTATGAGAAATAGAAAAAGACAGATTGTGGATGAGGGACTAAAGAAGCTTCAGAAGCGTGCTGTCAAGTGTGACATGGAAGAGCCGAATGAAGCATGTAAAAGGCCAAAAATTTTGAGGACTGAAAGGTTAGCAGATGTAAGGGATGTTATTGATAAAATTAATAAAGCTCGGAGCGAGGAGGACTTGAAATCATGCTTGGAGATGACGTCTTAACTCTTCAACTTGGACAAAGCCTCAAGCAAACCTGGAGTTGAAGAGAATGAAACGCACAAGCAGGTTGTGGAATTAGGTGATTTGGCAGCAGCAAAAGAATTAGATTATTCCTTTCCAGAATTGGTTGTTGTTGGAGAAATCGATCAAGAAACTCTCAACACCATACACAAACACTTGTGTTCCCTATAGCATGTAGAGCAGCTGTGGGGCTAGATTTCTCAATAACTAGGCTTCAGCTAGATAAATAATAGAAAATATATGTTGTATGTTTTTATTTCATTGTACTGAAACATGGTGCCCACTGCCTCATCCTGTTTGGCAACATCTCGTTTACATGGTGTATCTAATTCTACAATTGAGCTTTTATCTGCAGATTGGCGCTGCATTTTTTGCTGTCTCTTTGTAATATTTTTCCCTAGCAAACTGAGTCAGTGTCACTGGTTAGGAAGTAGTACATGTTCAATTTAGTCATGGAAAAGGAGTATATGTTCATTTTGGTTGTGGTTGACGGCAAAACAAGCAAAAGGCACCATCCACAATGCATGTACACTTTGAGCAGAAGAGAGATTGTGTGCGCCAAATGCTCACTTCGAATTTGAGACTCGAAAGAGAAAGGTCCCTAATAGTAATAGGCTCTCTGGTTTTTTCCTGACTTGTCTAAAAATTTGACTTATGAAGGAAATGCGTAAAGCTGCCTCACGTGAGTTAGGACAGCCTTATTGAGAAAATGGGTCAATGACAACAACACCCAATAAAGGTAATGAAAGAAAAAGCAGCTCGTAACGTATACCAACTCTGTCTCTGGATTGCTCTGTTCACCTTCTTTCAAGTGAAGTCACCCATTGGAATATGTGCTCTCTTCACTCATTTTCCTCCTTTCACGCTGGACGGCAAAAGGTGAAAAACCTTTAATTACCACTTCAACAGAAATGAGAGTTCTTAAGATTCAATTATATCTTCAAATATAGGGCTATGACGTCCAGATATTTCCATAGGGCCTAATTTGACTTTGGAATAAATAGATAGATAGATAGATAAACGATCAATTCAAGTGACTATTGGATTCTACATGAAAAGAACATAAATGGGAATCCGAAGGCATCCACAGAAATTTCGTAATTTTCTTTGTGTTGATTTCTCCTTCAAGCTTTTGGGCACCCATAAAGCTTTGTGCGTTTCTTAATAGGCAAGTGCTTTTTGCTAGCTTTATTCTCCTACATAGGACATGCATCTCGATCCGCAACTACTTTCTCGGTGGGTATGAACTATGAAACTTCAATGACATTGTTTCCCCCTTGAAACAAGGCCGTCAATAAATTTTTTTTGGTTTGAATGGCTAGCTATAGTCATCTCAAAGCATTTCAGAGGGTTTTGTTAATTTATTTGATCAAACCCACCCATCACGTTTATGGCTTTCACTGTTCTCATCAATCCCTTTGATCATAATAATAATGATTCTCTCTCTCTCTCTGTGGAGTTTGCTTCGTTATGGAGTATAGACTAATATTATTAGCCCACCATAAAAAAGAAAAGGAGCCATTCAAAGGAAAAGGAAGAGCCAATCAAAAGTGGGAAATGCTCATCATGTAATCAACATAATCTGACTCATTTTTTATTCTACTTTTCAACATGGATTACAATAAGTGGTGCAAATTTCTCCAGACTTAGTCACCAATCTCTTATCCTTTCACTCTCTTGATAAAATTTCAATTTCAACCGTCCATATGAAGATCCCATAAAGGATGATATGCATGGAGGCTTCCCTATCTATATAAAGGATGATTATTTTGTAAGAAAAAGATGTAGAAATTAACTCGAATAACAGATTGTGTGGTATTAATTGCTTGGATTTGTGGGATTAATAACGAGCCCGTTTGGGAACGTGGTAGCTAGAGAAATACTTTTACGTAAGTTGAGGTAAATGTGTGAAGAAGATTATCCCGCTTTATAGAAAAACACTATTAAACGTGTGTTGAAATTCTCCATAAACTAAGTCAAAGGGGGCAATCTATGATAGTAAGGTTAGAGGGAATTGGTGTTTTAGGAAAGGAGGGATATGTGTGAGTGTGTGAATGAATGTGCAGCCAAGCCAAGAATTGTGGGTTGTTGGCCATAAGAATCATGACTTCTCTCTACGATACAGTTTGGTCTTATTAGGGATTCTGATTGATGATGCCTTCTTTGGTTTTTGGTCTACGGGAGGCTGTCCTAGCTACCATTTACTGCTTTCACCTCGCCATATGCTCATCGTACATATGTATTTAAAAGAAGAAGAAGAAAGGAAGGAAGGAAATGAGAGTGAAGTGATAACAACAAATCAGAAGATACAACAACACTAGTAAAGTAGTGATGGATGTGTGAATGCCTGTCAAATGGCAGGGCGGCAGAGGGCCACATGGTTGAGCAGCACACTATTCCATAATATATATTAAGTGACGAATCTCACCTCGGGCTGGTGGTGATTCTAGTTAATGCATCTGATAAAGATACTCTTCTTTTTTTCCCCTAATGATGTGTCCTTCACTTATCTATATCTATATATATTGACCTCCAAACTCTCAAGTTTTATATGACTACATTCGCAATTAAAATTAATCAGTATGTTTATTTCCCATACTCTTCATTTTTTGTTTCATTTGAAGATACGAGGAACCCCCCGGAAGATTATATTCTTCATTATGCATCAGGTCTACAATGCTCTTCTTTTGTGTTTTTCTACATAACTATATGAATTTACCGGATGAAATATCACAACCAAGTGGCTATTGGATTTTATTTTTTATCTAGATCAAGAGAGAGGCTATATCTATACACGCATGGTTTTAATTTGTTTGATTTTTATAGTGATTAACAGTGCATTATTTGACTATGTTTAAATTAACGGTAAAAGTTACTTTTCCTATATGATTTATAATCTACAAAATTAGCATACGAGAGATATTTTATCTTAATTTATATTAATATGCTTTTATAACGGTAACACAAATAGAGCCATTGTGTATCTCTTTCTTCATACGGCAAACCTTTTCCCCAGCCTTTTACTTCCTTTTGCCTGTACGTACCTTTTGGTTCTGCTTGATTTACAAGTATGTTCTGATTCAGAAACTTGATTACCTGTCAGCCGACTCTAGTTGTTTAATTTGTTGGATTAATATTGTTTAATTAGCCATATGTTCCAAAGCCTTATTCTTCATGAACCATCATACTTATATGTGAATATCCATTGAGTTGTTTGAATTTTTGTTTTATAAAATGTTATTAGTGTGGTGTGTATCGAGAAACCCGTTGAGGTTGAGGTGTAATATATATAATCAAAGATAATGTGTACAAGTTGCAAGTGATTAGGCAATTTCTCCTGGCTTCTTTAGATAATGAACTTCGAAATGGCACTAGCTAATGGCTAACTACTCTCCACCTGTTTTTAAAGTATAATGCAAGGCATTTTAATTAGGTCAATGCTAGAGATAATAAGAGAAAATAAAACAAAATAAGCAACAGTACTAAGAAGTAATATACAAATATCAACTTAATGTGGCGTGAGTATTTTTGTGGAAGAAACTATTATAAGATTTTTATCATCACTACCTAGGCCCATCGTCTATTACGGGGTGAGAATGACAGGTTAGAGGAAGGCAATTATCTAATATTTTTTTAAAAAAACTAAATAAATAATGAAAAATGAAAATTAGGCACGTCTCATTATATTGCATGGTCCCTACAATGCCCTTAAATCCTTGAACACTTTGCAAAATCCCACTCAAGCAACCCAACATGTATCCGAAAGAAAGATAGAAACTTGGTGGATCATAAATGATCAACTACATGCCTTAATTAAGGAATGCTTAATCAAATTAAATAACTATAAATGCTTCATTAACTAAATGGTTTTGTGGTATGAAGAAGTCCAAGGAGGCAGGTAGGCAAAATAAATTAATTAAATTCATAAGATCTCCAATTCCACAAATCACACAAATATTGATTCACGACTTGTTTTGGAAGGGATTCCATAAAGCCAAATCCAAACAAGCAAGAAATTCCAAAAAGTATCCAAGCAACGGCTTAAGTAACGAAGATGCTTTCACCATGTTCATTCTCAGTTTTTTCCAAGCCCTGATTGATGACTATATTGTCGTCTATGTACTTATATCACAGAAGCTTCGTAATGAAGGTTATAATAATGCCACCTTTGAAAATATATAATACAATTTATCAGTGTTCGATCTTCTCTCTCCCTCCTAGCTTTTATTTGGAGCTAAATTATGTTGCCCTAAAAGGTACTTTGATTGGTGGGTTTGTATTTAAAATCAAAGACACAGTTAAAGGATATAGATTGGAGTTTAACTTTAGCTATACAAAAAACTTGAAAGTTGAACCCTCCTTGCAAAAGCAGGCCTATACAAGACAAAAGTCATGTTATTAGAATTCAGATAGATAATGATATGGCAGCCCCCACAATTACCTAAAAGGACAATTCATTGTACAGCAACAAGAGAATTGAAATCTGTTTTAATTTTTAACTATATATAGTGAATTACCATTAGTTCACCGGCTTGAGGAGGTTGTAAGTTTTGAAACTACATAATATCATCATGTGTGATTAATCCATCATTATTTAATTCATACTTAATCGTTATTCATCTCCTGTGTGATGTACATTGATTCAAAGAATTTTTCATTAGCAGATTGAAAGATTTTGCTGCGCTAGACTCATCTTCTGTCTTGGTTCACGTCTCTTCAATAAGATATTAATGATAAAAAAATCATGCATCAGATGAATATATAATGCCATATTATTGATCGATTCGTCTTTTTCAGATTCCATTTCCTTTTTATTTTTCTGGATTGGATTTATCGTGTAGGTCCCAACAAAGTTCGAAAGGAGAAGCGTGTCTCTTTGAACTTTCAGATGTATATGATGGGAAATTGAAGAGCTAAATTGATTTGAAAACGAGATTTTCATTAATTCCTTGCCGTTTACTTGCATGAGAGCCAAAAAAATAATGGCTGTTAATTAGTTCAAATATTTAATAGAAAGTGTTAGGGGGCAGGCTATAGTTAAGTGGCTAACGATAATTTGAACATTTCATCAAACCAAACCCCACGTTAACGTTTTATATAATTAGTTTCATTGTGAGCAATTCACGAAGCTTTGAATGAAAGGTTTAAACTTTCTGCGGGTGTATGATTGCCCAGTTCTGCTACATCGTTTTTGAAGACTTTCTTTGAGGACACGTAAACTCCAATAATAACAAGAAGAACCCTTAACCTGCATGGACCATTTATTTTTCATCCATCAAGCTGGGCGATGTAAACAAAGCATATATAATATAAATATAATTGATAAATGTTAATTTACTTGTCAACGTCCATTGGTTTCTCCCCAGCTCGTTCCGTGACAGGGCATTATTTTTCCCTTGGAAACGAGAAATGAGTTGGACTTTGGTTATAACTTTCCCATCTGTTTCCATGTTAAATACAAATACATTTCTCTCCTATTGGAATCTTATGTGCATGAAGCCAAACACTAAACTATCGATCAGTTTTTCCCACTCCATCCATTTTATCGTTTCCATTATTGACCATGTGAGCTTCACCACAGGACAGGTCGATAACAGGAGAGAGAAAAATATGAGAGGGATAGACACAGAGACAGGATCTTTGTGACTTGTGTAGTGGAATACACACACACATATGTATATGAGCCCGGCCAAAAAAAAAGCTACATATATAGAGTCTATAAAGCTATTTGTGTGTGTGTACACACACATGACACTATATAGCATATGATTGAGCTCCATCATATGCACCAACCATGAAACCCTGCGTGGGTGAGAACAGATAATATAAGTATAGGGTTTATGTGAATATGTGGATCGATTCATTACATAGAGCATTCACAACAATAATAATTAAGAAAACTAAGTGTCAAAATTATATGGTTGCTGATAGCAAGGTGCAATATTAAGCACAATCTAACCCACCCATTTTCAAAAGCAGATGTCATGATGATGATAATAATACTATTTGGTACTGATTGAGATTTATGTCAAACTCATCACACACAAAGACATATATGTACACACATCCCATCGTTTTAAAAAATTCAAAGCTAGCTTAATTTCCCACTGAGACCACAAGGCCTACATGTATACAACGCAGCCCCACCTTCAAATCTGGATTGGTACGTGTCAGCAAGGCACCTGTAGTTTAATTTGTAACGATGCATGTGTAAAAGAGGACAGACAGATAGATAGATCAATCAAATTGAGAACAGAAGGAAAGTTAAAAGAGAGACGAAACTTAGAGAGAGTGGAATGATTTAAGATCTATAAAGAAAAAAAAGGATATGATATAATAATTAAAACCATGTAAGAGAGGCAAAACCAATCAAGGTGGGGGCAAAAGATCCAAGGATTCTTGAAGGTACTAAATATATAATTGTAGGGTTGTGGTTAGCCTCCACGGTCACATGCAGGGCACATGACGTGCTTGATTTGAGTGGTGGCCAATGGTGTATATAATAGGGGCTGAAAAAGAAGGTGCCATACAAGTGCATGAAAAAAATTGGACAAATAGGTGTTGGAGCCATAATTCTGATAGTTAGATCCAATTAATTAATATGGGGTATTCAGTGGGTCAAGTACTCCCTCCCCTGTTTCTATTAGTTTAGCCCATCTACGTGCTGCATGTGGGCCCAGTCATTCCCTTGTCGAAAAATTTCATTTTTCTTTTAAATTTCCATTATCAGGCCTCAATAATAATTAACAGAGAGATGACTTTAAGCGAAGGGAATATGTAATATATTATGAAATATGGATATGAAAGGATGCTAGGGAAATTATGCTGTTTTGGAAAAAGCTAGAACAGAGGAAGGTAGAAAGTGTTTTTATTGAGGGAGTGTAATGTGAAAGCTAAAGGTGTGTGCGCGTGAGCGTGATCTTGGTTTATGGAATAATTAGTTGGGAAGGGTGAATTAAGGAAAGAGGGAAAAGAAGGGTAACAAAGCAACGTGGAGGCAAAGCAAAACGAAAGAAAGAAAGAAAGCAGGGCTCATCTACTGACACGCCCATATGGTCTGTGATTTCTGAGATGAGTCTGTGAGAGACAGAGGAGGGGCAACAAAAAAAAAAAAGATAAAAAGGAGAAAGCTTTGAGCTAAAACAAGTAAAAATGTTGGTTGAGGCCTCTTCATCTTCTGATCCTCCCCACCAAAATTAAGTGGGAAATGAAGTGTTACGTATCAATCAAAAGGTACCCTATTATTATTAATATTATAATTCATGGGTCTCGTTTCATGTCATGTGTAATCAATAGTGATGATCTGTGAGTGTGTGGAGGCAAGTTTTGGTTTAACGACAAAGGAAAGTATATTATTACAGAGAGAGAGAGACGCAGTGTTTGGTTTGGTGAGTATTGAAACTTGAATGAATGAATGAATGAATGGGGCACCCGAAACTCTGAGCTTTGTGTCACAAGTCCCACATCGGAGAGGCTCAGGAGGGTGTTGGGCTATATAAACGGGTGCGCTGCACACCCTCACAAGACGTCTTTTGGGGGAGAGGGTAATGGCCCCGTGACAAGTGGTATCAGAGCCAGCCCTGAGCCTTCGGGATGAAGCCGCACGCCGCAC
>JANTPZ010095207.1:0-25381 GCA_025593235.1 Vachellia pachyceras | reverse complement strand
AGAAGATGGAAACAGAGCGGACACCTGGTGGTTCGAAGACGTATCACTCCTTCGAGTAGACCATTTCATTGAGGTGATTCAGTCTATTAAGAGACGGGGAATGAGATCAGATCTAGTTGGATCATGCATAGCACATTGGACCACCAAATGGCTCTCACAAGTCACGTTAGGACCGGAGAAGGTGACTCCTAAACACATAACCCACGAGTTACACCGAGTTACAGCAGAATGCTTGATTAGAATACTCCCTACCGAAGAGAACTCCGTCCCTTGCAATTTCTTGCTTCACCTGCTCAAGGCAGGGGTGATGCTGAAAATAAACCCTGAGTTGTTGAACGTGCTCGAAAGAAGAATAGCCTTCATGTTGGAGCAATGTCGTGTGGAAGATCTCTTGGTTAAGAATCAAGGAGACAATAATGATTCTATGTACGATGTAGCTGTTGTCCATCGGGCATTGCAATTTTACGTTTCATACATGTTTACTGACATTGCAGCCAAATTTCATTTTGTCGGGAGACTGGTGGATGGGTATCTAACACAAGCTGCAAAGGATGAAAATCTCACGGTGGAAAGCTTCCAATCACTCGTTGAAGTTCTGCCACAGAATGCTCGTTACTGTGACGACAGCCTCTATAGGGCCATTGACACGTACCTTAAGGCATAGATAATATTTGTTTCAATTTCCATTTTGTTCGCAAGTTGTAGCCTACAAAGGTGAAAACTGAGGGTTAACCCAAATTTGCAGGAACATCCGGATTTGACAGAAGAAGAAAGAACAAGGGTGTGTAGAGTGTTGGAGTATCATAGACTATCGCAAGAAGCGCGGGAGCATGTGATGAGGAATGAGAGGCTGCCCTTAAAATTGACAACAAGATTTGTGCTTTTAGAGCAAGTGAGCATGACGAGGTCAATGACGAAGAAGAATTACCGAAGGACAAGCACTCAGACTATCATGAGAGTGAGCAAAGATTTTGAGAACGGATGGTTGAAGAATACACAGGAGATAAAGACAATGAGGAAAGACATGGAGATGGTGAAGTCACAGCTCAAGGATCTGCTTACGTGCAAAGTAAAGCTTCAAAAGCAGATCAGGAGATTCGTTGCTTGAAACTTGACGCCTAATTCCTTCTTCTCCTTCTTCTCCTTCGTCGTCCTTGAGACAGTTGAAATTGGATGGCCTGCTATTAATCTGGTTAATAAAATGAAGTGATATGTCAACAGTACACGCATGTTATGCATTCCTGATGATCGACTAATCGTTAAATCCTACAAACTTATTTGCGTCTTGCGTATCACTCATCAGGAGGGGAAAAAGAAAAACCGAAGTGGTAAGATTCCAATAATTTTCAGCTGGCAATATTCATTTTTTTGTTAAATATTTGTTTCCTAAGACTGATAAGAACCTATTGGTAAGATTACGACCGCCGTTTAATGTTTTCCATTTTAGGAAGGAACGTCGTGTAAAATGAAAATAAAAATATTTAATTTAATTAAAAATAAAATAAAGATCGTTTAAGTCTAATAATGTGCTTGTTTGGGAACTTCGTTCCTGGTCCAAGTAAGTTGAGACAAAACCATATCAAAATCCGTAAAAATCATTTTGAAATCCGTAAAACCATCTAGAAATCTGTAAACTCCTTTATTCCAACAGAACTCCTTTTTTCCAATACAGTTCTCAGACACACGCAATGCTTTTTTTTTTTTCAGACTATTTTGTGGGTATAAATGGACAGGAAGTCTGAACAGGAAAATTCTAATGCGGAAGCACACTATGAATGAGTTACCAGACATATCTGCTGAACAGCAACGAATGAGGCTGGTTAGCCGTTTAACTAGAATCCAGACATCTCTTCGATCGTTGAAATAAAAAGTTCATTTCAAAAGAGACAAAAGCTGTTGCAGATATTGCTCCATGTTTTACTGTGCGTTTGAATATGAGGTTTAGTGATCATAGGCTAAAAGGCAAAAAGTGGTATGGGAGTTTAATGCTTGTACATTTCTTTTTTTTCTAGATGAAATGTAAAATGCTTGTACATTTCTGTGACCGTGCAGTTACTACTCACTTCTCTATTCTTATAGACGGGAGAGCGTGAAAGTGGCATTCAAAGAATGAACCACTTTTTTGGTTTGTAATAAAAAAAAAATACCATAACTGCCTAGAAATTAAAAGGAGAATCCAAAAGGTAAGAAATTAAACGTGAACAAGTTTTAAGGAAATCATGCATACTTGGACATGTCGAACCGAGATGGTTGAATATAAAGCAGAGGGATTGCTGTTGTCGGCTTTGTTCTCCATACCGTTTCAATAGGTGAAGAAAATGTGGAACGGGGAGAGTGCAGGGGAAGTAGCGGATAGCATCAACACAGAATCTCCGAAATTCAGAGATCCATGGCCATTTAGGATCAAACTCAACTCCGATCATTTGCGCTGGGATAGCCTCAAGATCCCAGCCGCGAAGGAGTTCGAAGAATTCATTTCTGGAAAAATGAATGAGGATAGCCGAAAAGCTTTGGAGGCGTGGATTCCTGTGAAGGTATCGATCTATGATGTTGATACCGGCGAAACTTACGATGCGAAAATGGCGAAGAAAGAGTCGTTCTGGTTCGATCCGATGCCGTGTTTGGGTGAAAGGTGCGGAAGAGAGACGAGAGAACCTTCGTGTTACGATTTGAAGAAGGCTAGGGAAGCCTTTGTTTATTCAATTGAACCTTTCAGGCATATCATCAGGAGGAGAGATCTAAAATGTGGTCAAGAAATTGGACTTCGGGTCTCCCACAACAACCACAACCACGTGGCGGAGGGCTTGGAATTTTCAGTCCTGTACTCCCCATTCTTGAATATCCAGTGCTTCAGCTTCTGAAACATGATTCGATGGTGATCGAAGCTCAACAGATTCCCAACCTCATGCATGTAATATTCTCTTGTTGGTCTTCTTATTCAGTGCACGGTTTCTTCTCTTCCCTCTCGGGACTGCATTTCTCCAATAACCACATAGCCGATTATATACTTGCACAGACACAAGCGTAAGACATGTATACACAATATACATATATAAGATTTATAACGGTGAATGAGAATCGAACCCAGCGCAGGTTGATTTTGGGTAGGAGTTTTAAAATTTTTAGATGGTTTTACATATGTCAAAATGATTTTTATGCATTTTGAGATTGTTTTATCTCAATTTATGTGTACCGTAGTTCCTAACTAAGCACAATATCTACCTTCTAAGCTTTTTTTGGTACAATGCTTTTTATGCTTTTATACATAAAACATAGTTCTCGTTGGCAAAATAAAAAAAGTTGAGTTCTCAGCGAAGGAACACAAGAATAAAATAAAACACGCGCGCGCGCCTGGCCTTAGGCAGGACTAGCCGAGGGGTCCGACTCCAAATAACACACAGGCTGGCCCAGTCCAACTCATGAATCAACTCCCAAATTCCCAATCTCAAACTCAGCCAACCACAGCTTGTTGTTGGAGAATAGTTTTTATTTACGGTGGAATTTATGGCTATTTTTCCAAGGGTTCACTTGACACATTAGAATTGATTTTGATGGAAATTGATATGGAGATGGAGTTTAAAAATGCGTTCGGTATATTATAAAAATGGAATCTAATTTTTGTGCAAAAGACCGAAATGCCCTTTTATTTAAAAATAAAAATAAAATAAAATTGCTGCTACAGTGCTATGAGCGTTCGTCATTGAAAAATTCCAGATTGCTACAGTGCCTTCGTCTTCAACATCGAGTTGTGGACTAGTTCTTGACTTCTGGTGAGGAGTGAGTTCGATTTACAAAGTAAGAGCATCTCTTCAACGACGACGAGTGGTAACGGAGATGGCGACGATGTTCGATTTACAGTGTTCCTGTCTCATACGCGAGTGGCGACGATGAGTTCCTCAGTCTCAGGCATGACGAGCGGAATGGACGGAGATGGCGACGATGTTCGCTACGGACACGACGGAGTTGAGGTAGTTGTCAACGGTGGGTTCTGGTGTGCTCGCTGGCGGTGGCTTATAGGCACGATGGGCAGAGATGGAATTGTGTACGTGGAATTACAAATCCAAGCTTTTGAGATGGAATTCATTTTGATGCTTTTTGGTGGATATGGAAATGGAATTGAGTTCCATTTCCAGTGTACCAAACATGCTTATATGATGGAATTAGGTTCCATTTCTATTTACATGTGCCCAATTCCATCATACCAAACAGGGCATAAGTTTGAGGTAAAATTTATGGCTTGTTTGATACACTGGAATTAATTTTGGTGGAAATGGAGATGGAAATGAATATAAATATGGAAAAAATGAGATACCAAATAATCAATTCCATGAGTTACATCATGGAAATTATTTCTACCCATTTTGAATTTCATTTCCATTTCTTATTCCACCATATCAAACGTAGGAAATGAATTTTATTTCTAATTCTACCTCCCAATTCCACCATACCAAACATGCCATTTAGATTGTGGAGGAAAGTTTTTATGGATTTCGATATAAAACTTATGTTTTGAAAAGGGGATTATGTTTGGAAAGTTACGGTGAAGATAACTTTTAGGGATTCCGAGGTAAAAAATAAGTAGAAATGATAAAAGAGAAATAAAAAATAGGGAAGAGAAATATAGAGGGTGTGATTTGACAAGAAAATAATTTTTAAAAAACATAAATTTTGACTCAGAATAACTTTACTGAAAAAATGTGAGTATTTAAATAAAATCTAAGTTTTACCATAAAAACTAAATTTTTAAAATAGATTCCAATCAAGTTGTTAGTGCGTGTTTAGAAATAATTGAAAGAGTGTTTTTACTTTTTATGTAATTACACGAGATGATGAGTTTTATTTGGATTGGTGTGTAACGGAGAAAACGCCCTTGCCAAGCCCTTACACTACACCCTCCAATCAGCGTCTTCGCATCTGATATTCATGGCCCAAATTGTCACCCCGCTCCCCGAAATTCGCGTGGAGATTGCTCATCCTTTCAACCACGACAAACTCAGAAACTTCTTTTTTTTCTTTCGTTTTTCTTCTCACTTGCTTTTTCAAAAATGGACATCTTGTTTGTTCTCTCGGACAACCTTCTTAAGTTGGCGGCCTCCACGACATGATGGAGAAGGATTCAGTGATACAGTGAGTTTGAGCAGATCAGAGACGAAAGAAGAATATGGAGGCCAAGGCTAGAGCTCCTGGGAAGATTATACTCTCCGGCGAACACGCTGTGGTGCATGGATCCACTGCTGTTGCCACTTCCATTGACTTGTACACCTATGTATCCATCCGTTTCCCCACGCCTTCCGGTACCCTCTCTTCCCCCTTTAATTTGTGTCTGACCGTGTTCGCAATTTTGGTGTGGGATCCCCTTCCCTATAACCTTTGAATTTAGTTCATTCTGACCGAAATCCTCTTTCGGGAAAACATCACGTGCATTTTAGTGCTGCTGTTCATTGGAGTTCAAATATCTCTGCTATTTGTTGGGTGGGTTGAACTTTCTACATTTACCGATTTAATTCATATGATTGTGTGCCATGTTTATTGATGCCAAGAGGATATAAAATTAACCGAATGGTGCTGAATACGTCGGATGGAGTTGACTGGGAGAATATACTCCTGTTTTATTTTCGAAGGATGTTGTTGATATAAGATGATTAAAAGTATAATCTCTTCTTAGCAAAATGAATCTGGAGAGATGCTACACTGCTCAAGCATTCATTATGGTCTTTTTATTGGAATGGGTTTATGTATTCAATACTAAACTGCTAACATTATTTATTTAGAAATGAAAGCAGCTACTCTAATTTTTTGGCTAACCAATTCTCTGAGTTGAAGTACATATGGTATTCAAGTCTGAATTCTCATTCACCTTGTGAATACCATCTTTTAGACAACGACATTATGTTGACACTCCAGCTCAAGGACACGGGATTAGAATTTTCCTGGCCAATCAGTAGAATTGCTGAAGTACTGCCCGATTCAGGTAGTCAAACCTCTTCAGTGCCTGTTTCATGCTCTGTTGAGTCTTCCAAATCAATTGCAATGCTAGTTGAAGAACAAAATATCCCAGAGGCAAAAATCGGACTTGCTGCTGGAGTTTCAGCCTTTCTCTGGTTGTATTCATCTATTCAACGGTGCGAATTCAATTTTAACTGATAAGTTCCTCTATTTTCCCCTTTGTTGTTCTGATCTTGTAATTCCAAAATGTAGATTTAAGCCTGCTACAGTGGTGGTCACTTCTGAACTTCCCCTGGGTTCAGGCTTGGGTTCATCAGCAGCTTTCTGTGTGGCCCTGGCAGCTGCCCTGCTTGCTTGCACTGATTCTGTTAGTTTGGATGTGAATGACCAAGGATGGTTGTCATATGGAGGAAAGGAGCTTGAATTGGTTAATAAATGGGCTTTTGAGGGTGAGAAGATTATTCACGGGAAACCATCTGGAATTGACAACACAGTAAGCACTTGGGGTAAGGCATAGCAACGTAACAAGATTCCACTTCTGACATTTCATTGGTGGAACTTGTCTTTCCGCATTTATTAGCATTTAAATAACTATTATTTGAACGTTTTATATGTCGTTGATGAAAAAACCTGCATGGAATGAATTGGAACATAACATGTGGGCTTTTGTGGATGACCCCAACTGTCATAGATGAAGAAGATTAGGATGAGATTTCAAGGTCAAACAGCCACTATAGATATTGACCTGTATAAATGAATTAAATGATAGCGTTTGGTGGAAATATCTCTACTATCCTTGCACGAACAAGAATTAAATTGAAAGTGTTTGGTTGGGAAATCGATTTATTTTTATTAAGATATAGTTCTTTTAGAGTGTTGTGAACGTTTCTTGTAGATGTCTCAGATTTGTCTCGTTTTCAAGACGAGTGAGTTGTTGCTATTGATTTTTGTGAATTGGCTTGAAGATTAGTATTATCACTTGTCAGGCAACATGATCAGCTTCAGATCTGGGAACTTGACGCATATGAAGTCAAATATGCCACTTAAAATGCTCATATCAAACACCAAAGTAGGGAGAAACACAAAGGCATTGGTGGCTGGTGTTGCAGAGAGGACACTAAGGCACCCGGATGCAATGTCTTTCGTGTTCAGTGCTGTTGATGCTATCAGCAAAGAAATGGCTCAGATTATCCAGTCGCCCACACCAGATGATATCTCTGTCACCGAAAAAGAGGGGAAGATAGAAGAGCTTATGGAAATGAATCAAGGTTTGCTCCAATGTATGGAGGTTAGCCACGCTGCAATAGAAACTGTTCTTCGGACGACACGGAAATACAAGCTGGCCTCCAAATTAACAGGAGCTGGTGGTGGAGGATGCGTTCTGACACTGCTGCCTACCTGTATCCTTCCCACTTGTTATCTTGTTTTTCTTGTGCTTCTGAGGTTCTCTGCCCTATTTCGGTTTTTCATTTGTGAACATAAGCACGCACAATCATACACGTACACAATACTAACAAGATCACCTACTGGAAACAGTGAAGACTAATGATCTCTATAACTTTTGGGCCATTCAGAAATCTCTTGTTATGGATCGTATACTGAAATCTCTGCTTTTTACGTTTGATCTTCCTTGACAAGCCATCAATAGTGCTTTCAGGAACTGTTGTTGAGAAAGTAATATCTGAACTGGAGTCTTGCGGGCTCCAATGCTTCACGGCCGGAATAGGAGGTAAAGGTGTTGAGATTTCCTTTGGGGTTCCATCCTGATTCTTTTTTTATTTTTAGGGAGTTATTTGAAATCAATTACAAATGGATTTTACGAATAAATAGCATGAAAAATTTGTGCTTCTTTGTACCGTCATGTGCCTCAGCTTGCATTTTATGATTAGTATTCTTATTTTGGCCTTGATTCCGTTCTCTACTGATTTCAAGTCTGTAGTGCTACCACTGTCCACAGATTCTTGGATTATTTAAGCTTCTTAACCTCGTCAGTATCTCGTCATCCCCTTCCTCCATGGCTTATGATAATAGAATTATCTCTGTATACAACCTTTTGATTTATTGTCATGGTTTTGAATGCCAGTGAGCCATGAATTGAAATTTAACCATATAGAAATCCAACATAACGCTATCTTCACAGCAGTAAACTACTTTAATTTTCCACGACCGCTAGAATTATGTCAAAATGGGTTAGAGTTCCATATGTTTATACTATATTTCAATATATAATTATTAATTATTATTTTCAAAACAATTTTTACATAACGTGAGTTTTGTTCTTTATTTTACCTTGATCCTTACATTTTTCACATGCACACATGTGCTTCTACCACCTCACATAACTGAAGGAAATTCGGCTCAAGTACAGTGGAGCCTAGCTGGTATGTTGCCATGTATAGAAAAAACCTTCGTGTAAAGCAGGGAACCACCAAAAAAAAAAACTCTGAAACCGCAAATATCAGCCATACTTCAAGCATTCACAATGGTGCCACCTGCAATACGTGATGCGAGGTTAGAAAAGGAATGATACGATCGGATAAGTATGTTCAAAGGAATGAGGTAGGAGAAAAATACCGTTGGGGTGGAGGACTTGGCCGGTGATGTAGGAGGAGCAGTGGTTGGAAGCGAGGAAGACATAAGAGGGAGCCACCTCAATAGGCTGACCAGCCCTCTTCATGGGTACCTCCCCGCCGAACTCACTGGCTTCACCCTCCTTGAACGACGCCGGAATCAATGGAGTCCATATGGGCCCAGGCGCCACCCCATTCACTCTTATCTTCCTGCTCACCAGTTCAAGCGCCAGTCCCCTTGTGAACGCCACTATCGCCCCCTTCGTAGCTGTATAATCCAGCAGCTTCGCATTTCCTTTGTACGCTGTCACTGACGTTGTGTTGATACAGCTTCCCTCCTTCATGTGCTTCAAGGCATGCCTACAACACCCCAATAAAAAAAATCTCATTTCAATTCTTTCAGACCAATAAATCAATCAGATGTTATTAATATGTGACATTCCACGCGTGCATGACCTGGCCATGAAGAAATAGGCGAAGATATTGGTTCTGAACACCCTGTCCAGCCTCTTCTCGTCTATCTCCTCCACCGATCCTACCTCGTGCTGCTCCGCCGCATTGTTGACCAACACGTCGATCCTGCCGTACCTGTTCACAACTTCGTCCACGACTCTCTTGCAATTCTCGTCGTAACCCAAGTCCGCCGGTATAGCCATTGGCTCCGTCGCATCCGAAGCCTTAGCTTTGTTGATCAATTCAAGCGTGTCCTTTGCGTCTCTGTCCTCCTGCACCTTCACGTACGTGAATGCCACAGTGGCTCCTTCCAGAGCAAACAGGTTGCACACTGCTCTTCCTATCCCAGAGTCACCCCCCGTAATCAGTGCAATCTTCCCCTGAAAACCAAGACGGCAAATCAGTGTTGCGTACTCCCGGAGAAATTCTTAAGGGAAATTTACTATACAGTCCCACGTAAGGGACTTATTTATCAAATG
Source organism: Vachellia pachyceras (assembly GCA_025593235.1). NCBI lineage: Eukaryota > Viridiplantae > Streptophyta > Magnoliopsida > Fabales > Fabaceae > Vachellia > Vachellia pachyceras. The sequence goes on along the minus strand of JANTPZ010095207.1, from coordinate 15,933 downwards.
GTCCCAGAGGTGTTGTCAATGCAGCGCATGGTGTTGTCACGTGACAACCCTTGACAACACCATGAGCTAAATTGACAACACCTCTGGAACCATTTGATAAATATTTTAAAACTTGGAACCATTTGATAAATAAGTCCCTTATGTGGGACTCAAGGGTAAATTTCCCAATTCTTAAAATATATATATATATATATATATGCATGTGGGTATATATAGATAGATACTTGAAGCTTGTTAGATGGCTTGTAATCGGGGCTTGTGAACTGAGGTACAGGGTCCATGGCGTGTTCTTTTCCCGGCTGGGTTTCTTGCTTTTGTGGCGGGAAGTTCTGTTCGCCGGAGGCCATTCTGAGGCACAAGCTTCTGGGAACAGAGAGACGGATCTTCTGGGTTTTCAAGAGGGTTTCGGAGAGAGGAAAGAGAACGACTCCGGCTGCTAAAGATCTTGGAGAACAAAAGGGGTAAGGAAACATGCATGTATACGTACATGTAGGTGATGAAGTGGTGCCATATGCTTATTAAGGGGATCCAAAGATGCCACGTGGTGACGCGTGGCAGAAGGAGGTGTCCACGTGTCGCTCTGGTCACATGCAAAAGAGACGTCCCTCAAAAGGAAGGAACAGTGTGGACCAAGTTTGGGACCGAGCTCGTTAACGTTGATGGCACTGAAAGAGGTTGAAGTTGGATTCATGAGGCAGACAGGAAGTCAGTCGGATAACGATGGTTGTTGATCGAAGATTTACACACACAAATTTCAAGTCCAACAATTTAATCCTTCTTACTAAATGGGTTTTCCTTTAACGGACGTCCCATACGAAAAAACTAGGTAGAAAATTTTTAAAAATCGGTTAACTGCAGTAACGTGTAAAAAAGATATATTTTTTTTACTAAAATATATTCCTATTTGTGGAAACTGGAAACTGAAGAGGGAAAGTGAGAGAGAATTGTGAGTAAAAAGAGAGGAGATAGATAGAATTGTGTGAGAAAGGATGCAATGTATGCAACCAATGAGAATAAAAAATGAAAAAGACGGATTGTTCTGTGAAGATGCTTTTGATTAAAGCTTTGGTCGCAAAGCAATATTTACCTGATTTTCGTATTTGATTAAAATATTGAACTATGCTTATATTCATCTAATAAGTCCTTGTATACACGTTGCCTTATTATGCATGTTTAGAAAACTTTCTTCCAACTGTGCACGCAAGTTAAAACAAAAAATATTTTAAAATCCGTAAAAAAAATATCGAAATTCATAAAAAGCATTTTAAAATCCATAAATTTTTTTTATATTTCATAAATTTTTCTCGGAATCCGTAAACCCATTTTTCCCAACGAATTTCTAAACACACATTGTTCTTGTAAAGAAGATACCGCGAGTCATCACTACTAGTCGTTGATCAGTTTAAGATATGTTTAACAACTGATTTATGATATAGTTGTTTCAAAATGAGAATCTTTTACAGCACGAGATAAACAACTTTTTCCAAAAGCTCCTTTTTGACTCAAAATGCCCACCCAAACACGTCACTGTACTTAAGTTTCTATGGTGCCCACTAACACTGATTTTATTTGATCTAATTTGCATAACGAATTATTCCTTTGCATTTAAATTAAACATATCTTAAACAACCGAGCGTTGGGGTGCAGTGGTCAAAGCGTCCGTCACCTTCCAGGCGAACGTGTGTTCGAATCCTGGAGGCGTGCTTGAGGGTAGGGGATACCCACTCTTGGTACAAAGCACCTTAAAAGAGTGCGTTCGTGTACTCCTCGCTCCGGATTAGTTGGTTGCCCCGGGTTACCTGGTCCAGTATGGAAGAAGACCAGGAACTCAGGAAAAGACGCCGGATACCGGAAGGAATCGTGGGGTCATAGGCCCAATTTGCCTTAGATTACCAAAAAAAAGTTTCTTTAAGGAGAAGGAGTTACTTCTTAGGCCAGAAATCAAAGAGGGAAGAGGTATAAAAAGAAGAGTAAGAGTTAAAAAGGGTATTTAATTTTATATTTTTATCTTAAATTTATTATAATTTGTATGAGTTATTACATCTGATTTTTAATAAAGAGATAATTGACATTTTCTAGAGATTGTAAAATTTAAATAAAATACTAAGTTATAACATATATTTATGAAATATTTATATATATCATATATTATATACTATTTTATATGTCAATCTTGTTTAGAGAAAAAGATAAATAGATTAGATAATTAGCTTTAGTTGAGAAAAATGGGAAAAAGTCACTTTTACCACTTCTATAATACAACTACATTTTTTATTTTTATCATTTTACTTTTCCCCTACAATTACCACAATATATAAAATAATATATACGTTATAAAAGTAATAGAATTTGATATAAGAAATAAGAGAAAGAAGAGAGAATGGGAGAATAATTAGGAAGCAATTCTCATTCACCTTTCAAGGTTTTGTCTGCCCACAATGTTCTACACATGACCTCTATTTATAGGCCTTCAAGGGTGACCACCAAAGGTCATGTACAATAAATATTACATTTAATACATATGAATATACATTGTGACTTTTCGTATCGTTCATGAATCTGACTGTACGGTAATAATGATGTGGGAAGTGAAGAGTCAATGGACATCCACATAATTAATATATTTATAACACTCCCCCTTGTATGTCCATTATGAATGTGCCTCATTAAAAACTTTAACTAGGAAAAATTCAATGGGACAAAAACCTAGCAAAAGAAAAGAGTACACCATTCATTGATACACTATCCAGAGCTACCACATTAAAAACCTTTTTAGGAAAACCTAGTGGGACAAAATCTATACAAGAGAAAAAGAGTACAGCGTGTATCGACTCCCCCTTATGATGGCATCACTTGAGATCTTTGAGTTTGCGAAAGCCGATGCCATGAACAAGCTTTTGAAAGATTGCACCTAGAAGAGATTTGGTGAATAAATCTGCAAGATTTTCATTGAAACGGATATGTTGGATATCAATTTCACCATCCCTTTGAAGATCACTGGTGAAGAAGAATTTCGGTGAAATATACTTTGTTTGATCACTCTTGATATACCATTCCTTTAGTGGGGCAATACATGCAGTATCCTTATATAGGATTGTTGAGATCATCTTTCCTGAAGATAAACCACGAGGTGTTCGTATGTGATGTTTTATTGACCTCAACCAAACACATTCTCGACTTGCTTCATGGATTGCTAGAATTTCAGCATGGTTAGATGTAGCTGATATAGATTGCTTTAGAGCCGGTAAAGTGGGTCAGCCCGCGGGTTGCGGGCTGGAAAATCCCAGCCCGCCACCCGCCAACTTTTTATTTTTTTTAAAAAAAATTCTTTTTTCCTTTTTTACCCAGTTTTTTCTTATAAGATTGCATATTTATGCTATTCTCTTTCAAATTCTATGAATAAATGTTCAATAATTTCCTAAAAATAAAGTTTAATATTACTTTTTTCTTTGTAAAAAAATATTAGGATGAAAAAATGTAAAAAAATACATAAAATGTATATTTTTTTCAAAAATAAAAAATAAAAAACGGATTAGGCGGGCCAACCCACGGGTTGAGGGTGGCGGGCTGGCGGGTTGGGCCCGCGGGCCCAACCCGCATTACCAGCTCTAGACTACTTCATAGATCGCCATGAAATAGCTACACCTCTACATGTAAACAAATAACCAGTTTGTGATTTACCATCATGTGGATCAGATAAAAATCCAGCATCTGCATAACCAACCAGTTCGTGCTTGGATTTATTTGAGTAGAATATCCCCATATCCATAATATCTCTGAGATAACGGAGAATATGTTTCACTTCGTTCCAATGTCTTCGTGTTGGTGAAGAACTATATCTTGCTAATAAATTAACAAATAATATATCAAGACGTGTGTGATTAGCAAAATACATTAGTGCCCCAATAGCACTAAGATATAGTACTTCTGGACCAAGTAGTTTTTCATCATCTTCTTCACTAATTACTCGAGGTTTGATGGGTCTTTATCAGGTTGCAAAAACCTCACAACCATTAGAGTACATAATGGATGTGATTTATCTATATAAAACCGTTCTAAGATCTTTTTGTATAAAACTCTTGATATACAAATATCCCATTTTTATGTACTTAATCTGTAATCCAAGACAGAATTTTGTTCTTTATATGTCTTTTATTTCAAATTCTTTCTTCAAACAATTAATTGTCTTTTGTAACTCTTCAAGAGTTTCAATGATGCTGATATCATCTACATAAATAGCATTTATGGAAAACTCACTTCCATATTTTTCTGTAAAGATGCATGGGCATATCAAATAAAAAATATTCATAAAGATGATAATGGGAGTGTTTGGAAACGCGTTTGAAGGCTGAATCGAGCGGTGAACAGTGTCATAAGGCCGATCTGAGTACTGTATATATTTTTGCACCGTTTGGGAAAGCTTCTTACGTTAAGGAGCTTATATCCATAAGCTCCTTTTCTCCACAAGCTAAAAATGTGAGCTTCTCACCTACCCCAGCGGCAGCGGCCACATCATCATCCATTGCTACTCATGTTCTCCTTAGATGTTGGAGAAGGAAGCAGCTCACCAAAGATTTTATGCACTGGGCGCACATGGAAGAAAGGCTTCCAACGACGGCAACCTCTATCACTGAGACCATACGAATCCAGCAAGAAATTCGGGGTTTTTTTTAAATCTACAATAGGATTGGTATTGGGTGGAAACTATTGGTGATGAAACTTCATGGGCTGGTGCTAGCTTGAGCATGCAGGTCTAAATTTCTTGAACACATCTTTCATTGCAGAAAATCGTTCGCCATAAAATGGCAAGTTTTGATGATTCTGTTCCTTATTGAGTAGTGTCGCTTTGGTTTGAAATAAGACGCAAAGCTTTTTCTGAAATTGCACCTACGTGCCGGATTCAATGACTCCCTGTTTTTGTTTCTGGAGGCGGCAAAGGTGAAACCATGGAACAGAGAGGCTAAGATATGAATATAATGCTTCTTTCTCCACTAAAAATATGAGCTTTTTAATTTTAATTTATAAATATAAATTTTAAATTTTAAATTTCAATAAGTTGATAATTTTAATTTAGTTATAATTTACATTTTTTATTTTCACTTGTTCATATTTTTAATTTTAATTTTTTTTAAAAAATCATTTATCCCACCGCATTTCCAAACACATCCACTTTTACAAATAAATCACTTCTCCACCGCTTTCCCAAACACAAATCACTTTTACAATCTGACGTATTTCCAATCTCACTTCTCTATAAGTACTTCTGTAAATAAGTTACTTATCTCACCACTTTCCCAAACGGATCCAATATCACATGCGCCCTGATTGCTTTAAGCCATACATGGACTTATTCAACTTAATTTATTATTGTTCTCGAGAACTGCAATTCGATGCTTCTGACACTTTTAGTCCTTCAGGGATTTGTGCTTGTGGCACTTTTAGTCATTCAGTGATTTGTGCTTCTAGCACTTTTAGTCCTTCAAGGACTTTCATATAAATATTATTGTCAAGTGAGCCATATAAATACTTAAATAGGCAGTCACAACATCCATTAGATGCAAATCAAGCCCTTCACTTAAAGTCAGGCTAATCAAATAACAAAAAATAGTCGCATTCACTACAGGTGAATACGTTTCTTCATAATCGATACCAGGACTTTATGTAAAGCTTTGGGCTACAAGACATGCCTTGTATCTTATAAATTCACCATTTTCATTTCGTTTTCTCACAAAAACCCATTTATATCTAATAGGTTTGATGTAAGGACTACATGCCCAAAAACTTTTCGTTTTTCTAATGATTTTAATTCTGCTTTAACGACATCTTTCCATAAGGGCCAATATTTTCTCAATTGGCATTCACTAATGGATTTTGGCTCATGACCCTCATTGTTATTATTATTCATTACATCATATGCTATATTATAAGCAAAGATGTCGTCAACTTTAACTTCATTTCAGTCCCATCGGTTCCATTCATAACATAATTTATTGAGATCTCGTTTTTTCACATATGTCAGGTACCTATGTCTCTTCTGTGACTACCTCATTCTCTCCTGTAGATGATTCTTCTGGAGTTATTATCTTTTTTTGATTATCCTCGATTTGACCACCTATATTTTTAGCTCCTTTCATTTTTTGAGGATTTTTTTATCTTTGGAATCGATTTACCTTCCACACTTCAGTGTGATTTGGATTCATTCATAATAGTTTATCCTTCAGGGACATTAATTCTGATAAGAACATTAGCAGTTGGGACATGTGACTTTGTTACTCTTTTTGGATCAGTAAATACTTCTAGCATTTGATTAGCTAAATTCTATAAATGAATTAGCCTTTGAACTTCCGGTTCATATTGTTTTGTTCAAGGATCAAAATGAGCCAACGATAAATCAAATTCTATCTTTTAATTTATATCAAAAAAGGGAGGAAATGTCAACCTTCCATCACTAGCCGGTCACTTTTTTATAATAAGACCGAACAAAAGCATAGAAATATTTCAGACGCCGAAGCATCAACCTATCGTCCTATCGTCCCGTTAAAGAAGATGGAATTTTTTTTTTCTGAAAATATATTTAATTATATCTTTTAAATAATTAATTGGTTTTACATATATTTAACTCATTTAAAGAGTAATGAATGATTACTTATCAATTTTATCTATGTAATTAATGTTTAAATGTGACTTTTTATATTTTTAGCTCTCATTTAAAGCCTTATTTAATATGAGTAAAGTTGAAAAAATTTAATTTAAGGCAACTTAATAAATTAACTACAATATTTGCATCAGCTTTTGAGAAATAACAGGCAATTATGGAGCGGAGGGAGAGAGTATACTATTGGGTTAAATATATTTTTGATCTTATAGTTTATCTTTATTTGAGTTTTGCTCGCTAAAATAAAGTTTAAAAGTAATGATTTTGGTCCCTTAATTTTAATATGTATAAAAATATTAGTCCTTACAATTTTAAAAATATATAAACATGATGTTAACAACTTTAATTTTGTTTATATACTGTTGACTTCGTTAATTACAGTGAAATGACTTAATAACTGAATAAATAATATGAGAATAATTTTTGTATGACATGTTCACGCAGTTTTAAACTTATTTATTGTTTTTATTTTAAAATTTTGTATTTTATTTTTTTAGTTTTGATCTTTGAAGTTTTAAACATATGATTTTGGTTGGTCCTTATAATTTCATAAGGACTTCTATGATTAAAAGCATTAATAACACTATCAAAATTAGGGATCAAAACCAAATTTTGTTCAAAAAGGATAGAGATAAAAACAAATTTAATCAAAAGTACATAGACATTTTAAAATTATATAGACTAACAGTTTTAAACACAATAAATTTAAACGATTAAAGTCACCACTATTAAATTTTGAAGATCAAAACTCAAATCAAAATAAACTATAGAAAAAAAAGTACATTTAACTCTATAATATTTTATAACTTTAAGCAAAACTATAATTAACATTATGCTATTTATGCAATTATAACTTTAACTTATATCCTTTTTAATAATTTGCACTAAATATATTATTCTGACATCGAAACACTCTCATCTTATTAAAATTATTTTCTTATTTAAAATTTATTCTCTAAAATGTCTTCTTTAGAAATTATTCCACAAAAGCTAGTAAAACTCGGGTGCCGGAGAAGCGAGTCCCGACTCCCGAGCCGATAGGAAGCTTTGGGCAAAGAACCTCTGGGGTTGCTTGCTTGGAGATGAAGTTTGAGTTTTGGACGAACGGCAGAAATGGCTCGTACACTGCAATGGAGAGCTGATATGGGTACAGCAGTGGATGGATCGATTTGACTCGATAAGATATCTTGTTTTGTTTCCAAGGCTTGCCATTGACACTTTTATAATCAGGGACTCCTTCCTTTAAAATTTATACGAGTAATTTATTTCTCCATTTCCGTGGAACGTGCCAGTTATCACGTACGTCCTTCCTTGCATCAATCAACTTATATCCTGCCTCTATGCTTTTGCTTCAACTCCCAGCTTCATGAATAGTTCGTTTCATCTTCAATTCCCTCTGTTCCGGGCATCTTCTCTTTCGCACTATTTTCCATGGATTCCAACTCCCCTTCGTGGTCCGGTCTTCGCAGTGATTTGCTCCTCAACATAGCAAATCGACTTGACTGTCGCATCGATCGTCTTTGCTTCCGTGCCGTTTGCTATTCATGGCGCTCCGTTCTCCCTCCACCGTCCCGGAGAGCGCTCAAGCTTCCCTTCCCAATGGGTCCTAACCCTCATCTGAATCCCACACGTCGTGGTTACTTCAACCTGGTTCACTCCACCGTCTACTGCCTTCAACCCCTCAAGAAAATCTCAGACGCTTGGAAGACTACCAAGTGCTGGCTCATCAAGGTTCGGGAGACCGGCGAGCCTGGCAAGGTTCTTCTCACAGATCCTCTTTCTCGCTTTGTTGATTCCAAGGACCTGTCTCCATCCCTTCCTAAACGATTGAATCTGCTTGATTATAGGGTTTGTGAGATAACTAAGGTTTATGATCTTAATTTGTGGGTAACGGTAACATGCCCGAATTAGCTTTTCTTGAATTTTTCTCTGTGCACGCTATCAAAGTAGCTGTATATTCTGAGGGTGCCGCTTTTGCGGTTATGACAATTCACACGGATTGCCGGTTGAGTGTTTGGAGAAAGGGTGATAGGAAATGGAGTTGTATAAACAATGTTCGAGACGAAGCTTGTTATAGTGATGTCATTTACCATAATGGGAAATTTTATGCTGTGGATAACTCCGGTTTAACTATTTCAGTAGATCTGTCGTTGAAAATTGCACGAGTTACCCCAGCAATGCCTTGTTCTGGTTATCGTAGAGATGGTGGTATAACAAAGCGCTTGCTGAGTTCTGTTGGTGATTTATTCCTCCTAGATAGGCACTTCGATCCTGTGCGTGGATTTGCTAAGGGCTTTGATTCTGATTCCGACAAGGATGCTCTGGGCACTTATTTTCATGTTTATAAGTTGAATGAGGATGAACGCAAATGGGTTCGAGTGAGAAGCTTGGGAAATAGAGCCATATTTGTTGGTGACGATTGCAGTTTCTGGGTTTCAGCTCAAGAGTTTCGTGGATGCAAGAAGAATTGCATTTACTATAACGCGAGTTGTTTATTCTGTGGTGATGTCGATGAAGATCGTCCGGGCGTTGATGCTGCATTGTTTGACATGGACGACCGTTCTGCTAAGATGCTTTCAGAAGTCTTTAGCTATTCCGAACTTTTCTGGCCTCCAAGGCCGGTGATGCCTTGGCGAGATTTTTTTTTCTTTGGATTACGGTTATTCATATACATGTTTCTTGAAGTTTGTTATTGTAGTTATTTCTGTTAATTGACATAGCTTTTCATATTAGCATCTGTTCATGTTGATTGTTGGAACTTGGCGTGTTTGTTGCTAGTTACTATGTTATTCCAGTTTTTCAAGGAAGCTATTCATCGCTTGGTTTGGATTTTATATGAAACTTAGGTCTTAGCCTCCACCTGTTGTAATGTTTGTGTCTTTTAGACTTGCAATTATGCAAATTTGTGTGGACGTGGGGCTGATCATTGTAGTATTTACGTGGTGTTTTGCATAAGTACTTGGAATAGTAGTAATTAATAATTAGTTTGTTTCTTGAATTGATTGCAGTAAGCAAGCTGGTGGGTTGACTGCCTGCTTGGCATTTTGGACGTTGAAGACGTAGCGTTTGTTTGAACCAGCCAAGATCTTTTGTTAACGTGTGTTTGACTTCTTGGGAATGCCATTGGTTGCTTTTTATGTTTATGGGTTTATCTAATACTTGTTTTTTGATACAATGAGTTTACCTAATACCGCTTACACCTAATCTCTGTATATTTGTTTTGCAAACTCGCGTTGTTTCATTCTGTTTGTAGTTTTTATACGGGAAATTTATTCTCACGTTCTAAGTAAAAATTTATTTATAAAAAAATTTTATGGATGAAAATATTTATTTTAAAGTCTCAAGTGTTGGTGTTGTCAACATGAGATCTTTATATTGACAACAGCATGCGATGGTATGGACAACACCATGTGGTGATAATAATAACATCATGCGCTGCTGTTGACAACATGAGGTTTTACTTTAGGACCTTAAAATAAATATTTTAATCTATGAGACCTTTTCATAAATAAGTTGTTTATTTGGGACCTTTAACTAAATTTCCCTTTTTATATCTTTGTAGTTGTTTTATTCAGAGATGCAGTGTTTTTTCCCGCCTCAAAAATGATTCTGACAGAATTAAAAATAGAAAATATATCAAAGTTATTATATTTTCTTCCCAAAACAATTTCTTGTTTTTAAGGATACATTTTTTGGCCGATGTTTTTAAGAATACATAAACATATTTCAAATTACAAAGTATTATGTATCCTTTTTTAAAAAAAATACTTTTTTTGGTTTATCTCAGTATTTTATAAAGAGGGCCAACCAATGAATATTTAACAAGGTACTATTAAAACCCTAATAAAGAAGCTATATGTAGAGAGAGGGAGGTGGATGAATTTGAAGGGATGAGTAGAATTGTCCTAATGCAACGCAGAGGTATTTGCTCCGCCATAGTTTCCGGCTTCTCAAAGTCGACTCCTATTTATTGACCTTACAGAAAACAAAGAGGAGTGTCCCATGACCGCCTTTTCACTTGGGAATAACTTGCATATAGCCCCGCCTTTCTGCTTTCTACTTCAATTCATGTAACAGTCCTTTTCATCTTCCCTACGTTTCTGGTCTCTCCACTGTTTTCCATGGATTCCCACTATTCTTCGTGGTCCGTTCTTCTTAGTGATCTGTTCTTTAATATTGCAAATCGCCTTGATTCTCGTATCGATTGCTTGCGTGCCGTTTGCCATTCATGGCGCTCCGTTCTCCCTCCGCTTTCCCATAAGCTCCGCCTCTCCCTCCCCAGCACTCAAGCTTCCCTTCCCAATGGGTTACAGCCCTCATCCGGATCCTGCATGGATCGGTTACTTCAACCTGGTTCACTCCACTGTCTACTGCCTTCAACCCCTCAAGAAAATTTCAGACACTGGAAGACTACCAAGTGCGGTTACGTTCCATCCGGATCCCGCATGTAGCAGAACGCTTGCTGAGTTCAATTGGTGATTGTTAGTGTATTTATTGCTGTTAATCGATATTGCTTTTCATATATACGAGTATCTGTTCTTTGATATGACGCTGAACTTGTTGTTAGTTATTCAAGTAAGCTATTTATCATAATTATGGATATGGTCTGGAATTAATATGAAACTGATGAGACAAGTCAAAGTATCCTATCCCCACTCCAATTCGATGTTTCTGACTATTGTTCTTTATACTGTATTTTCCAATAGATATTTGCAGTAATTGCGGATTGATTTTTTCGTGGAATGGATTGCAGAGGTTAAGCATTTTGGAAGACGCTGAAGACGGGCACGTAGTCTTGAAGCTGATTACTTTATGTTGTCTTGTTTTCTCACCTTCTCCTGGGCTCGTGGTTCTTTCTCTGCTTTCATCTTTTGTAGGGGCGGGCTTAAAAACTTGCGTCATTTTTATTATAACAAAGAACTGAAAAGGACGCTTGATTGAATTAGCAAATATTTTTTATAATGTCACCTGCTGCTGTTGGTCTTATGTTGGATGATGTTTTTGTGGATGAACATGAACCAGCATGTTATAACTAATAACTCTATCCATTAAATTATTGAAATACAAAAAACAATGTTAATTATTGTAGATCTCATATTTTGGATACACGTCAATAGATATTTATGCGGTTTGTTATTGTGTTAGAAAAACACGTTTATATAAATATAAACTAAAACTATTTTTTTATATTTAACTTCTAAAATCAACTTTGAGTTGAACTAACTTCCAACACTAAACTAAAAAACAGGTTCATTGGATTGAATTGCTGCCTTCCGTAAACTCCTTAAAACAAATATATATAATCTTTAACTCTTCAAATGATAGTAGTGTAATTAAATTTGAAACACACACACCCAGTAAACAAATACATAAATCATAATTGCAAAAGTGCCTATCTCTATTCTCTCTCCCCATCCGCCATCTCTAGTTGCCGCCATCCATTGAAGAGCGTTTCCTCTCTGTTTTTTTCAATCCTAGTTTTGTTCAATTTAAACGTGAAAGTAAAAACTGAAGTATAGTTTCACTATATAGGATTGGAACCAAAGGCGTCAACATTATATGAGCCAGTCACTTTTTCATAACAAAACCAAATAAGTACAGAACGGCCAAACTCACCAGCGAGGTTACTCTAGCAACCCTAACTTCAACCTGAATTCCTCAAAGATCTGAAAACTAATATCCACCATAAGGTGCTTCCGTAAGTGTTTCAGACCATTTTTATGCTTTCTAACTTGAAGGTTAAAAGAAAATAGCAGTGTTACTAATATTCGTCTCATCCACAGTATATACATTGCAGCCAAGCAAAGTTTGATATACAGCCACTGGTCTTACAGAAGGTTGAAGAGCTACCTGTTGTGTAAGGGATCGGGAGAAGAGGGCACTTCTCTTTCGACCGACGCGAAAGAGCTTCCATCTTTTTCACTGCTAAAGCTTCTCTTCCATGCTTGAAATTTGAGTCTATATTCCAATTCCTCTCTTACGTGACGAGCTTCTGATACCTTGTGATTTAAACCTGAAAGAGTCAGTAATATCAATACGAAAACACTCCATTTGAACTTCCTCGCAACCTTAAACATAAGCCTTCCTCCTCCTTTGACGTGATTGATAATTCCAGAGATGGAGAACAGAAATCTCAGAGTTGTAAGGCACAGACATACACCATAAGTGGAGGAGAGAGGAAGAGAAAAGAGCAGAGAGAGAGAGAGACGATAGAGAGGAGCGATGACTCTCCAATCTCTACAAGAAAAGTATATCGAGTTGGAAATGTCAGTTAGATTGGCAGATTAGAGGCATATTTAATAAGTGGGGCTTTGAGTGACTCATTTCCAAGCCCGTGGCTTTATTCAAGCTAGGAGTATTAATTAGCATCTCAGATATTTGATAATACTAAAACCAAAACTGTTCTCGTGGAAACAGAGCTCATGTTCATAGAAAGCACACGAGCATAACTATAGCGTAGCGTGAAGCCCTGTCTGCAAGGAAGTTGATGCCCAATTTTGATTCCTTAGCTATTTGATCTTAAAGTATTCATTTTTTTAATGAAGCTGCACCGAAGATTAAATTTTGTGAGTTAATTTTTTTTTAAGGCAAATGCAAAATGAACATATGAAGTGATAATGCTTTGCAAGTGGCAAAAGAAAATAGAACTAACACGAGTTAGTAAAATGATACAAAAAAGATGGATGAGCAGTAAATTTGCGAGTTGCTTGACTCATTTGTTACATTTCACTGGCAACTTTCCCAAACTAACAGCTGAAGTGTCAAAGATTAGTCGACAATGTCCACAAAAAAAAACAGGGTCATGTTTGACCATTTCTGAAAGCACCAACTGACATAGTTGATTTTAATGGGATTAATCCACAAATATTAAGGGACGGTTCAGAACTTGAGTGTGTGTATTGATGATGGAATGTGGACTCTAACTAATCTTTAGCTTTATTTCTTAGGAAAGGGCACTGCATTAGTCAAATAAACGACTTCATAAGTCCAAGCTCAACCTAATCCTGTCCATTACACCAACCCAATTTCATGCTCAAGACTTGGCTCCTCCTTCCTGTGTTTTTACCGAGGTACAGGAAATTGGATCGGTGACTGAACTGGACAAAACAGTGGGTTAAGGGTCAACGGGTCAGATCGAAGTCAAACCAGGGGTCAAACCGATGAGGAATAAAAAATAAATTTTATCACACATTGATACAATCAAACTATCCAAAATTGAAAATTCCAAAAACTAAACAGTAAATTCTATTATTAATAAAGTAACAATTATTAAACTAATCATATATTTGTAGCTTATATATTCTCCGACATTATTTATAATTTTGAAATATTCATCCCAATAAAATATCAAAATATATATGGTAAGTGGTTCTGTTTTTTATTTTTTAATCTCCAAATTTGAAAATTCAAAATAATTCATTCTTTTTTAAAAACTAATTAAAAAGAAGATGAGTATATACAAACGCGATATTGGGCCTGTGTGGGAAGGAATTCTTTTTTTTTTTTACATTTCAAATTTAAAAAATTATTATTTTCTTTTTTAAAGGAAATTTTTTTTAAAAATGGAAAAAGGCCAACTAGGTCAGTCCACTAACCCAGTCCCGATTCACCCTGGATCAGACCGGTTTAACCTCAAATTAGAATCAACGAACTGGCCTCTGGTCTGGGTTCATAAACATTGGTTTTTACTATGGCGATTTTGTTTAGTAAATGTAAAATGGTAGTTATGTCGGTGCAGTTTTCGTGGGTCCAATTAAACGTATTTTGCAAGTTTTGTTGACGGAAAACTGATTTTTCCGATTTGGTGTGAAAACATTATCTTCCACAAATGCAGTTGGACCAAACAAAATGTTCTTTTTCACTAAATACATGTGATTTTGACGAAGCCATCATTTTACAGGGCAATTTTTCAAAGACTGAATTAAATAATTTTGATTTAAGCCATTGGTACCCTGCCAATACGCTTTTCTAAGACAAGTAGTACTTGATTTATTATTATTTTTATAGCACTAGATAATATAATATACATGTCTCACAGTACTAGGCTATTTGCCCATGGGAGAAACAACAGGACAGGGCATATTTTAACTTTTGTGTTGTTCGGCTTAGCTTTCTAGTAATGCCTCTGCGACGGGGAGTTTGTTTCTTCCTTTAGACTAGCCTATGGAGGGTTTTTCATACTGTAATGACACAGTTTTGGGATCTGCTGAGCCTCTACCTCAGCTCAGGCCTTCGTATCAGATCCATGTTTTTTTGAATAAACTTTTTTTTTGCCAATAGTTTTTTAAATAAAGTTGACCTTGTGACTTGTGATCGTGAGCTTCATTCAATCAATTTATCGCTGCAATGCAGTCCGTTGTGGTCTGTGTTCTTGTTAGTCAAGGTTTGTAACAAGAGGAGTCTATTTATCTGTAAAATACCGAAATCCAATAGGTGCCATTGATGAAATATCAGCTTAATTTTCTTTGGTACACATATCAGCTTAATTACATTCCCTGAATTTTTAATCCCAATTTTTTGTTCTGACTCAGAGAAATGGTCAAGGTAGACACATCATTTGTCACTTATCAAGCAATGTCTAACTATCACCTTCCAACCAGATTTAAAATATATTTCCAGTGAGATATAAATTTTTTTCAAGGTTAAACTTATCGACATGAATCATTCAGTAACTTTTTTTTTTGGGAGGGGGAAAGCAGTAGCCATGGCTGGCTTGCAACAAATCAGAAGCAGCACTAGCAAAATCTAATGAACACGTGTAATGAAATATTAACATTCAATTTTAATACTTAAACTCAGCAATGGACGTCTACAAACGCCCATGCCCATCCACCTAATAATTTACTACAATGGTCCTCATAAAAGGCCTAACAAGAATCAGTCGGCAAAAAAAAAAAAAAAAAGAGTAACAAGAATCGTCCAAACACTTGTATACCTTGCCACAAATGAAAGAATACACGAGAGGTTTAATCTGTGAATTATATTCCGGCTACATCGTATCAATGAGGATCTAAACGGGCAAAAACACTTATCTTTCCTTTCTTTATCTTTACTTCAATCGCACAATTTTGTCATAATAGTTCCTCTCAAACTGATACTGTGAAGAGGTAAAACTTTAGGACAACGGCAAGAGCAAGCTGCAATACAAAGATTCCAGCTACTATAAAGAACCACCTTTCACCTGCAGACATGATATGAGCACGAAGGTTTATTGCCACAAATGTTGCTGACATGAACCCAGCCACCCCTGCAATCACCCATCTGAATATGTCCAATGG
>JANTPZ010095206.1:0-33871 GCA_025593235.1 Vachellia pachyceras | reverse complement strand
GCTCGTAACACTGGTTCCTAGTACTATTTGGGCACAGATCAACACTCTATTTGTAAAACAAGGCACAACCTTGGACCGAAACCTTGGTCCTCACTTTCGGATCCCAGCAGCCTCTCTCGGTAGTTTTGTGACCCTCTCCATGCTCCTCTCTGTGCCAATGTATGACCGTTTTTTCGTGCCATTCATGCGCCAGAAAACTGGCAACCCCAGAGGAATCACCCTACTCCAGAGGCTTGGAATTGGATTCTTAATCCAAATCGTGGCCATTGCAATTGCTTATGCCGTTGAAGTTAAAAGAATGCGTGTGATAAGAGCACATCACGTAGCAGGTCCTAAAGAAATAGTCCCTATGAGCATATTTTGGCTATTGCCACAGTACGTTCTGATTGGGATAGCGGATGTGTTCAATGCCATTGGATTGCTGGAGTTCTTTTATGATCAATCCCCAGACGACATGCAGAGTTTGGGGACAACGTTCTTCACGAGTGGGATTGGTGTGGGGAACTTCTTGAACAGCTTCCTGGTAACAATGGTTGACAAGATCACAGGAATGGGGGAGAGAAAGAGCTGGATAGATGATAATTTAAATGATAGTCACTTGGATTACTATTATGGGTTCCTGTTGGTGACATCAAGCCTCAACTTGGGGGCATTTCTATGGGCATCAAATAGATTCATTTACAAGAGAGAGACTGCAAGTGTGAAAGACTGCCTTTGTCTTGAAATGGAGGGCAACCCAACATTGGACGCATCTCTAGGATTACAAGTCTAAAAAACTGAAGACAGGCAGGCCCAAGTTAATGTACCATCGGTAGTATCTTTGTAAAATATAGTTGTTTCTCGCATTATTAATCTTATGGTTTCTCTTAGAAATGTTCGAAGTAACCAGTTGTGAGTTGATAACCTGGTGGCTCTTCCTAGTATGGTTTGTGAAAGAGATTTGCACTCCACAAAGGGGCAAATTATTCTCCGTGGAATATATTAAAGAGGACGGCCTGGCTTGCCTCTAAAACTGGCTAATGGGAAGCTTTTATTTTCCTTACTATGGGCAAGTGTACTGTACTCTCTTTAATTTAATAAGAAGGCTTCTTTTCATGCATGCAGCGTTATGGGCGCATTCTGTGTCTTTCCAACAGATTCAATCAGTTCATCGTGTTCTGCATCAAAAAGGAACTCCGTTTTTACAAAATGGGCCAACGTTAGTAGTGCTTTCTTTTACATCCATTATGAAGAGTTCAATGAATTACGGGATCGACATCGTTGTATGCTTTCTGTGGTTGCCTGGTTAAAACATGCTAGCTTTTAGTGTACGATGAAGGATCCGATGGAATCGCGGCAATGGACAGAAAAGCAATATACTATATATAGAGACAGAAAAGCCCAAGAATAACGAAGGTCTCTGTATTAGAGGGGTTGGCTTTGAGGCCACGGCTATACTTGATAGTAGCTAACGATCGTTTTACAATGTGAATAACAGAACAGTTCGTTTGCGTAGGTTTGGGGACAAGGCTGCTATCAAAAGCAGCAAAGTTGCCATGCACCGTGACTCGAGTGGCAATAACAAAACTTATTTTTGGAATGGCTCTGATGAAGTTAGAGGTGTGGAGGCGTGAGAGTTGGATAGGCAACAACTTGCTGAAGGATATCACTACCTGGGCTTATAACTGCTCTTAATTTATTGGGATTTTTGCGAGCATCAAGTTGATAGATCCACGAGAAATTAAAGAACAAGCTGGTGACATCATTTTCGCTTGATAAGCATCTTATGCAAAACACCTGCGTCAACGTGGGTATCCTGGTTAATTCCTAGGATCACAAGAGTACAGGGGGAGCAAATCAAATTAAAGCACTTGTCCCCTGTTGACGTCCCAGAACGGGAAAGGGGTGATTTTTCTTTATTTTTTAAATCGTTGTTATTAGCATTTAGCATCCATTTTCTACTTTCCCTGCCCATGGGGAAATTTTCTTGATTTAATTTTTAAGTCAACTCAGTTATTCAGTTTCTCTTTTTTGTTTTTTTGACCGAAAAGACATTCAGTTCCTCAAAATAACTGAATAAGCAATTGAGAGTTGAGACACGGCCATGCTTAAAACCTCCAGGTAATTACATGCTAAATAGACAATGGTAGGCCTTATCCATTTCTTTTCTCGGTTGAGAAAATCCAGATCAAGGTATGAGTCATGATGAATGATTTCCGTGTCTTATTTAGTTATTTTTATGTTAAAATTAAGCATTTGTTATTTTTAAATAAAGATACTCAAAAAATATAATCCGTTGTCTTTTCTTCTATATTTTTTAAAATGAAGAAAATAGATGTGGAAAATATATATATATATATATATAATATCCTATGAATTATAACCCATCAGTCCAATATTGACACTTGGAATATGCCAATTATATGCTTATTGTGCCACACAATTCAAATTACTACCGCTTAAGGGTCTCTTTCTTTGAATTCACAGTAAAAATTATTTTTTTAGGTTTCTATTTTTAAAAAATCAAAAAAAATTGAAAACATAATCATTTTTTTATAAGATATCAAAATATCACTCATTTTATCTAGAATAAAAAAACACTTGAGAATCTGGCAAAAAAAAAAAACACTTGAGAATAGCTCCAAAATTGAGGGACAATAGATGGGGGCAGCTGACACATTAAACTCTCATAGAACCCGTCTATCCTGCAACAGAGCTACCTCAAGTATATACTCTTAAGAGGAATCAAGAAATTTTTTCAACTATATCAAATTTAATATTTAAGCCAAAAACGTGATCACGTACGCTAAGGGTTTTAACCCACGGGCTAGCAAGAATATACGCTATAATATTTTTTTTAATGCTAAGATAATGTTCTTATAGCTAACTAACATTCCAATCAGCAGATTCATTTTTAGACATATTAAAAAATGCTTTGTTAGCGGGAGATATCATCTCTCCATTTAGTTGACAGCATATTAAATAAGTGTCTCTTATCGTTTTATATATAATTTGTCTCCATTCTCTTGGTGTGATTTATATTTCTTTTTAAGTTGATGATCTGAAATAACAAGGCTTTCACATCTGCTTGCTTACCCACCAGGGTCCTTTTAATTTTCTTTCTGTGACCTCAACATTCATTTTCATTTCCTGATAATCATATATGTGCTGTTCCATGCAAGCAAGCATATTTGCATTCTTCAAAAGTAGACCCTTCAATCATTCCATTACTTATTGTAATCTGTACTTGATCAATCTTATTTCCTGATACATGGATGAAGTAAATTATTTTAGTCATGACTCATGACATGCGTGGTAAAGTTAAATTTTTGCTGCGCCGTAGACTCACGGGACTCTAGGCTTTATATACATACATACATATATATATATATATGGACACACACACGTACGAAAAGCCATATCAGTTGCAAACTTTCGACACTGTGTGATTTGGATCAAGACAATGTATTGAATTGACTTACAGTATTAATTCTACTTTGAAACCCCACGGTGGTCATTTACTGGGAAGGTGCCTTCTTAGTTTTGTTATGGGGACAACCCTGCTGAAATTAATTACTAAACGCAGAATCTGGAATATATAATCCCGCCGAACACCCGACGAGCCTTCGGCTTTTCCAGAAAGTATCAATTCGACAAGACACAATTCGAATCTTGACCAGCAATCAAGGGAACGATTTGGTAGGACCACTTTATCAAACCAGCGAAAGCAAAGCAGTATGTGGAAGCATCCATGGTGTACATGCATCACCTTAACCAAATTTACTTAATTCGGAGTTAATATTAGTTCGGTCGATTTTATTTTTAAAAATAGTCCGGCGGGACATGCATGGTTAAAATAAATAAATCATCATTGGCTGTGAAATACTATAGGTGATGTACCCGCCGACATCAGAGAGAGCTTTGAATTTAAGGACATGCATGGTTAAAGATAGTCCGGCGAGACATGCATGCATGCATGATGACAGAATTTTATGACATATCGCCCAATTCTTACATAATTAACCAACTAGATCTTCACAATGATGGTGAACCGGAAGATAGGATGATCAGATAATACGTTTATGTTTTCAGTTATCTTGAAATCTGAGTTGGGTAACCCACTGGCTTACTGAGCCAAGATATATATATATATATTTCCACCACTGTACTGAGATTTTGAGTGGATGAATTGCAGGGATGTGACGGTTCGATCCTTCTGGATGACACGTCAAGCTTCACCGGCGAGAAGAATGAGAAACTCAACAGGAACTCGGCCCACGGCTTCGAGGTCATCGACAACATCAAGTAGGCATAGTGGAGAAAGTGTGCCCTGTCGTCGTCTACGGCGCCAACATCCTTGCCATCACCGCCAGAGAATCCGTCACCATCGTAATCACCTAACTGACTCATCATCTTCTTCATTCATAAGTATTTATTTACCCATGCATGCATATATATGTAACCAATTAATTAATCTATTTGAAGCTGGGAGCGCTCACATGGAACGTAAAACTGGGAAGAAGAGACGCTAAAACCGCGAGCTTTCAGCTGCAAATACCGGCATCCCTACTCCCACTTCAAGCCTCTCCCAACTCATCTCAAGGTTCTCCGCTCTCGGCCTTTCCAATTCCACCGAAGACTTGGTCCCCTTAATGTCTGGTATGTCTTCATATTTCTATCTGCCTATATGTCTTGTATACACACACACACACACACAACTCACGCATGCATGCATGTGTATAGGGGCTCACACAATTGGACAGGTGAGGTGCACAAATTTCAGGGCAGCACCTTCTCAAAGACGAGGCAATCCGGCTGCCCACGCACGTCGGGTTCTGGTGGAGACAACAATCTGGCCCCTCTGGATCTGCAGGCTGCCACGGCCTTCGACAACAACTACTTCAAGAACCTTCTTCAGAACAAAGGCCTCCTCCACTCCGACCAGCAGCTCTTCAACGGCGGCTCCACCGACTCCACCGTCCGAGGCTACAGCAGCAACCCCTCCTCTTTCGCTTCTGATTTTGCCGCCGCCGTCATCAGGATGGGAGACATCACTCCCCTCACTGGTTCTAACGGTGAGATCAGGAAAAATTGTCGGAGGGTCAACTAATTTACCATCTTCCTTCCTGCTCCTCTCTCATCAATGTGTTGTTAGTTACATTTTGTTTTGCTTTCTGCTTTTCTGCGATTCCTATTTTCTGTGCCTTCGGATGTATGACGGCTCTGTTTTACTTTTACAATTTATATATGGCTGATCTCACTGAAATATATATATATATATATATGGTTATATATATGGTGCTTTTCAATTCGTATTGTGTGTTGGTCTATGACAAATGTCCCGATTTCATTTCGAGACAGCTTCGTCAGCAGGTGAATATAAAGGCTTATCCTATCTAGTTGACTGGCGTTAATAAAAGTCAAAGTGATGCTAAAGCTGTTTATTAACAATTTAAAGTTAACACTAATGCAATAAAGTTGATTGTTAAAAATTTAAAGTTAAAGGTAATGGTGCCAGTGATTCAATATTTGTCTCCCTGACAACAATGTACGTGACCAGTTCTTAAGTTTTGAAAACGAATTACAGAATCACAAGGGTGACTCTTATAGCTTTATATGTGTGGGAGAGACCAGTAAGCACTGCTCCCGTGGGTATTTTTTTTTTGTTTGCACTGCCCGGTAATCCAACACTAATTGGCAACTGATTAATCCGGACTCGAGGCTTAGAGTGCCGTCCACATAGACAGGATATTCACCTCTCCCAACGAGAGCGCTTCTTGAGAATCGAACACACATTCTCATCCTTACGGGGGACGAGTCCACTTACCAGCTCGACCAACTGCTCCTTGGTGCTCACGTGGGTAATTAATTTCGACCACATCACCTATATGTATGGATCGACAAAAAGAGAGGTGGATCAGCTGAAGCAAGGGAAACTGTTGGGCTAACAGTTGGATTTATGGGCCCCGTTGAGGCCCGAATGAGAGCACGTCGTGGTCCAATGATTCCATGAATGAAGACTCCCAGAACCATGCCATTCATTAATGCTATGTTTGGTATAGTGGAATTGGGAGGTGGAATTGGAAATGAAATTCATTTCTTATGTTTGGTATGGTGAAATTGGGGGTGGAAATGGAAATGAAATTCAAAATAGGTAGAAATGAATTCCATGATGTAACCCATGGAATTGTATTCAATTCCATGGAATTGATTTTTTGACCCATCATTTTTTTTCCTATATCCATCTCCATTCCCATCCTCATTTCCATCTTCATTTTCATTTCCATCTCCATTTCCACTAAAAATTAATTTCAGCCTACCAAACCAGCCCTAATGTGTTTGTAAAGTTCAGGAGATTATCGATTATATATTTATAATAAAAGCGATTGCCCTTTTCTTTTCCCTGGCTGAATGCCTTTCAAGTTTCAATTCAAAGGCCAAAAATAAAAGGGAAAGGAAGGATAATGGAATACGTCGTCGTTTTAAATGAGTGCCTGAGACTTCCCCGCTAAAATGTCAATCATGACCACGACATTCCCAACGCTTTCCTTAACCGCAAATCGCGCTCCAAATCAAGGGACGCTCATGAGACATGACCACCTCAGCCTCACCTGTACTCATTGACTTGGCATCCTCTCATTGGCCTGACTCGATGACTCCTGCTCACATTCCTTGACTCCGGTTTTCATCTACCAATCACATAAAAGGGTGCATTCAAATTCCTCAGTTGTACACTATCATCATCGGGTACACCACCACAAAAGTTTCCCCTGTCGTTCCGCTTTTGTGCTTTCCCCCCTGCTTTCACCTTTCTCTCCCAGTGGGCTATGGTGGTTGCGTGTGTGTGGACCCACGCACCTTACTCGTACGTATCACTTCCTTCTCCGACTGAAATTAACCTAAGTTTCAGATATTCTGAGGTAAAACCTAGGTTTTGAAAAGTGATTTATATTTGGGAAGTTATAGCTTTTACGGATTCCGAGGTAAAAAAGTAAGAAAAAGTGGGTAGGAAAGAGGAAAGTAAGAAAGAGATAGAGAGAAAAAGTAAGAAAGAGAAAAGAGAAAAAAGTAGTAAAAAAGAGTATGAAAGAGAAAACCTATGTTTGAAACCTAATAAAAAGAGAGTATGAAAGAGAAAATCTAGATTTGAAACCTAGATTTCAAATCTAGGGTTTGAAACCTAGATTTTAAAATTGAAACCAAACATGCTCTGAGTCGTGACTCGCCCCCGAGGCATTATCATCACACCTCCTCGGTATTGCATAAATTCCACAATGGTTCTTTCTCGGAAGTCCAAGCTCGGCGAACTTTTAACCACCTTTAGCCGCAGATCCTTCTCTGAATTTTGCGGTTCCGTTCGCACTACTTACAATGGCCGAAGCCCTCGAAGTAGCCACCGAAGGCGTTCCGGGAACGCCTGCCATCAGGGAAGCGAGACCCGAATCAGGGACCAGACCGGCTGAGAACCCAAGTCCGGGATTAAGAATGGTGAATTGCAGAGCTGTCATCGATACGTCACCACCATTCGAGTCGGTCAAGGAGGCTGTGACCCGTTTTGGAGGTAGCGGGCCTTGGTTGCCCCTTTACAAGCTTGGGGAGGCTTTTGTAAGTTCATTGTTCACGTTATAAAATTTCCTTCTTGTTTATCTTCAGATTTATTTATTTTTTTATCTGGCGCAATCATTGCTGAACCACGATTCACTTGCTGCCATGTCACAGAAATTTTTACCATTGTTTACAACTGGTGAGATCAAATTGTGAAATTAACAATGGTTGAGGCAATGTTGTGTAGAAATCTATCTTGATTCTTGAAGACTGGTTTGCTGCATTTTAAAAAATATATATGATTTCTGGATCATCTATGCATATCTGTCAAATAGATAGTAATTTATTCTTTTTTTAAAAAAAATCTTATTCTGGATCATTACATATAGAAGGTGGTATGGAATTTTAACCCCAGCCGGTAATGCCTTCTGCATGTTCGTGACTCTGTATTCATGACTTGTATGTAATGTTGTTCTTATAAATTTTATATACAACTACAAAGCAAAATGATTTATTTGTAGTAGTGAATCCTGGTGATTACAACCCGTTTATGCTACCCATGAATTCGATTTGTTCTTCCAATAGCTCTTCACACGTTCCATATTACCTCACTTTCTGATGCGGAAAAAAGATTGTCATTAGCAGAACCGCATTGAAGATTTTGACATAAAGAAAGTTGAGGAACAAGCTGCGGAGATGGAGAAGGACCTGATAGTGAAAGAACTTGAAACACTTGATGTGCTCGAAGAACTGGGAGCTACCAAAAAGATTGTTGAAGATCTAAAGCAGCAGCTTAAAAAAGAAGCAATGAAATGCATTGCACCTCCTGATGTCCATACCTGTGAATTGGCTGGAAAGCCTATTGCTAAGGAGATGAATAAGGAAAAAGGTGAAAATACCATAAACAGCCAAGGACATGTATTTCAAAGTTCCGGTCCCTGCCCTATGTCATCAGCCGATCTGATATTAATGGATATTAAACAAGCTAAGGTGGATCTTGGTAAAGCAATGAGTGATCTTGGGGTGATACAATCTTCTGTGGAATCTTTGAATAAGAAGATGAAAAGGGAGAAAATTTTTCTCATGAGGACACGTGAGAAGCTAGCATCCAAGTTTGCAGCTGTGTCTGCTCAGGAGAGGCCTCAAGAACAATCAAAATTAAATCCATCGCCAGCTTCTGCTGAAGGAAGTTGCACTTTCAGCAATACCGTGAATACCACGAGGAGCTTCAATCCTGATGCTGAGCAGCAAAATAGGATGGTTGAAACAAAGAAGTCTGACGTTTCCAAGCCCTTCCCTCCGAAGGAAGATAATGGATTAAGCATGAAGGCTGCTGAGGTGAGGTGGTTTGCAGCTAAAAAGATGGAAGAAGCCGCAAGGGCAACAGAAGCCATTGCCCTTGCTGAAATCAAGGCTTTATCTAGCACTGAGAGGCCATCAGGAGTACCACTGCCAGAACCACGGAGAGTGACCTTTGATTTAAGGGAGCACTCTTCTTTAAACCCTAGGGCTCGAGAACCTGAAGAGTCAACCTTGAGAAAGGTAATAGATTCCAAGTTCCACATTGATGAAACAAACATTTCTCAACTGACTATTCTTAATTGGTTGGAGGAAGCTTCGGCAGAAGTTCTACATAGCAAACAGGTCTTGACAGAGGCTTTAAACAGAATTGAGGCCGCAAACAGCAAGCAACATGCTGCTAAAGAGGCTCTGCGCAGATGGCTTCCTGATGGTGAACTGAAGGGACCAGCAGTGTACAATCCTAGTAGGAGCAAAAAGCTCAACCAGGGTGGAAACTATCGGCACTCTCTTCTTCCAGATGTAATGAGGTCAGCAACTACGAAAAATGATCCGAAGCCTGTTTTAAGGTCCACGGTTTCGCTGAGAGATGTTCTAAGAAGAAGGCCAGCTCCTGAAGAATATCCTGCTGGAAGGGAGATGGAAGATCATTCTGTAAGGCAGAAGGTAGCGTTGAGTCAAATGCTTCGAGCATTGAGGGAAGATCTTACTCTTCGTACAGATGATAATGCTGAGAAAGATCGGGGCAGCCAAAAGCATATAGTAGGAAACAGGAAGAAATTTGGATTCATCCAAATATCACTCCCCTTGGCAAAGCCAAATAAGAAAAGGGCTTGAACTAAGCTAATACACGTTTTTACATAGATGATAACCACTATTCATGTATAAATATTTTAATTTATTTCTGGTTCTGTTTTTGCGTCTGCTTTCATTTTAGGAAGTATAGAAGTTCGAGTTGGTATTTGATTCTGGAAGAGATTTTGTGCTGGAGTGATTGGCTTAAATTACAGAACTGGCTTTGTCTTTGTTAGTATATTGTCATCCTTGTTGGTTGCATTGGAATGATGAGGTAATTTTTTAAAAAATGAGGTATGAAGGTTTTATCAACTTATTACTTTGAATTAGTATAGAATATAAAATATATTGGTAACTGTATTATTTATAATATTAATTTTTTAATTTTTTGACATGTTTTAGTAAATGTTTAAAAAATCAGAATAGTTTTGAGAAAATTTTTAAGATACCATCTCAAAAATCCAGCAAGATTGATTACATGGATATTTTAGACTGACAGGTCAAGTGGGTGGATGGACGGATGGATTTGATACATTCTGAGTTTTTTATGGCAAAGAAAAAATTTCATTTGATGGATTCAATTCCAATTCACATGGCATCTTATTTTGCAAACTAACTAACAACTTTAATTATAAACTGTATATCAAGCATCATCATCATCATCATTATTAGCACCACCACCTGTATAAGCCAATAACCTCATCCCCAGCTCAAAAGATCTTGGGAAAGTCAAGGGCTGATATTCTGAGGGCTTTTTAGTCAAATCAAAATGATGGTTTCATTTCATCTGATAATTTGAGATCGGCTACGTCCATGGGGAAGAAGCAAAGATGAGCGCTGTTGGTAATATTGGGTTTCCTTCACAATTCAGAGCATCTCTCGACATTGATGGGGTTTTAAAGCCGCGGAGGAAGAGAAGCTCATTGAGTTTTATGGCCCAGAGCACCCCAATCAGGTTGAATCATCAAATCTTTTGCAAACTATCAGACAGTGGGATTGAGGAGAACCCCACAAGCAGGAGGGCCTCTAATTCCAAGAACAGGATGGAGGAGTACAATATGGCTATGAAGAAAATGATGAGGAACCCTTATGAGTATCACCACGACCTGGGTCAGTTTCGTCTCTATTCGTTTTGCTCCCCATGTATTACCGCTTAGATTTCCATTCCAATTCTCGGTTCGTATAAATTGTTCTGCGCAAGTTTCCCTCTGTTAAGATATGTTTCTGAGAAATGCTATCTCTGACTCTCTGCTATGATTTATTGTGGCCCACATCGCCGGTGGGCTTCCTTCTGTCAAGTATTGTTCCATCGCTTGTCATTAGGACGGTGTCAAAGGAATTACCATGAAACATTTCATTCTCCATATCCCGCTCCTAAAATGCAGTCTATGCTGTAGGATTACCTCATGAGATTCAATTTGCCTTTGTAACGCGAAGTTTTCTATTAACTGAAAGGAAAAGAAAGAAAACCAACTCTGGCCAATTGCTTTCTACAGGTAGAAGCATCTGCTACGTTTGACTAACGCAACCATTGACTCCTGATTTCAGGTATGAATTACACACTTATAACTGATAGCTTGATCGTGGGCTCGCAGCCACAAAAACCTGAAGACATAGATCACCTCAAAAAGGAAGAGGATGTAGCATACATTCTAAACTTGCAGCAAGACAGGGATATGGAGTACTGGGGAATAGACTCACAGTCTATAATAAGAAGATGCCGTGAACTCGGTATTCGTCACATGAGGAGGCCTGTAAGCAAGCCCCTTTTCAGTAAATTTATTGAGAAGATAATAGGTGCCCTTCATTTTTTTCTTTGTGATAATCAGGACAAGATCCTATGTTACTTGGTATAATATTGTTAGGAAATAGTGATTTTAATTTCCGCGGCTAGTTTTCCGTTCATCTCCAGGAATGATAGATCTGATGGAAATGGCAATTTGTACTGCGCCAGAAAAGTTTCATTCAGTCCGAGTATTCGTATTCATCCACTACTTTATCGACGGATTGAACTATCACTCGCCTTAAAATTTTCTTTCCTACTGTATCAACATCACAGGCAATAGACTTCGATCCAAACTCCTTGAGAATGGCTGTTTTCACTGGAATGGGCTGTTTGTGAGGGAAAAGGAAGAGTGTATGTGCATTGCACGGCTGGACTTGGGAGAGCTCCGGCGGTGGCAATTGCTTACCTGTTCTGGTTTGGTGACGTGAAGGTGAGTCCTGAGTACTTGGCATCGTCTTCAAATCCTTTTCCAAACCACATATATATGGGAACATCTTGTGGCTTTTTAATTACTTCCTGAGTTTAGATGAATGGATGCCCTGTATCTAATTAAAGAGGAAGTTTTTTTCATAAGGTGAATGGAAATGAATATGGCCTTTTTCCTTGTGGACAGCTAAATGCAGCATACGGTATGTTGACGGCAAAGAGGCCTTGTGGACCCAATAAAAGAGCAATACGAGGGGCTACCTATGACTTGGCGAAGAATGATCCGTGGAAAGAGCCGTTTGAGAGTCTTCCAGAATATGCATTTGAGGACGTAGCTGGCTGGGAGAGGGAATTGATTCAAAAGCGAGTCCGTTCTCTTCGTGGAACTTGATCCCCTCCCTGCGCATAAGCCGCCTTTGCTCCCTGAAATTTTCCATTCCTAGGATTTGGATTCAACGAGGCGTGTTTTTATTTTTTTGCGCCGTTTTATTTTACATTATTATATTTTACATATATTTGGGAGAAACTCTCCTAGTGAGCAAATAAATAGTTCTTCAATTATATCGCCTGACGCTTATTATCTTATTTACTACCTTTTCTCTCGGA
Source organism: Vachellia pachyceras (assembly GCA_025593235.1). Classification (NCBI taxonomy): domain Eukaryota; kingdom Viridiplantae; phylum Streptophyta; class Magnoliopsida; order Fabales; family Fabaceae; genus Vachellia; species Vachellia pachyceras. The sequence continues at coordinate 21,435 of JANTPZ010095206.1, read as the reverse complement.
CGTGATTCTTAAAAAGAAAAATAAAACTGTAAGTACATACGACTTCTTTACGTGTGCGCGCTTCAATGGACTGACCAACTATGTATAAGTGAAATAAGGATTTGTTTGGATTAATTTATTTTTACTTGTTTAATTGCTTTTAAATTGCATTAGCTAAGTATCTTAAAAAATTGTCTTAAATTGTAAATAAGTGTATTTGTGACCCTAAACAACCACTAAATAGGAGCTCTTGCATCATGCTCACCATTACTAAACAAGATTGATTATAGTATAAAATTTATAAAAATTCCTATAACACATTCTCGTTATACTTATACATATAAATTTTATAATTTATAATTTATTTTTTTTCACTTTTTTTACAAGTTTTAGATATAAACCTCACTGCCTTTCTTTGAGATTTCAGAGCAAAATGGATGGATATGATGCGCTTCAAAAAATGGTGTATTTTAATAAAATGAATATATTTATTAATTATATAAAAAAATTAACAAACTCAGCTCCACCATTCAGCATAATTCCATAATAAACCGTAAATATCATTCATTCCCTTTCTTTCTTTCATTTTTTTATCCACAGTCAAATCACGAGTTCACAACTTCTCATGATTAGTTTGACAAATAAAGACATAGTTTTGACTGGCGAGAGATAATTACCAAGGTGGGACTTCATCCACCCACCTTTGCCGTTGGAATCAAACCGCAGTCTCTGACGCATGCCAGTCTTCGATATATATCTGGACCTTTTTATGTCTCTCCTACTTCTGTTCCTGTATTTATCACGTTCCTCTCTGCAAGTGCCTGCCCCTTTGAAGTTCAATTGCTGATCTCCTCACTTCGGAAACGAAGAAGAAAACTTCCTTCTCTTCCTACACTCTCACGTATGGAATTCGGAACAAGTCGAAATCGAATTTCTGTTCTCCTATAGCTTTTCGATTTGGTTTATAAGTCCATTCCACCGAACTCCATTCGGTATCAACTTCTTTGTTTGGCTTTGCGGTTCCTGGTAGCCTTGCTACTACGACTTTCATGAAGTAAAATCATCGAGATTACATATCCTTCAAGTACCCATTGATCCTTCTCTCTCTATAATCACTGGATCCAAGACTCTAAGGGCGTTTCTCGCAATTCTCTGGATTCCACGCTTTTCTCGGCTCCGCCTTCTAGTTTCATCCCTTAATTTCTACCTTTTGTAAGTTCTCCCAGTTGCTTTCCGGATCAAGTATTTGTTTTGATTTCTGGGTTTGGTTAATCCTGCTGCTGTTGACTCTCTAACGTTTTTTGCTTGAATGTTTTTCTCCTGTTTTGTCTGTTCTTTGACATTTTTTACGCTTTGAATTCGGCAATGAGCTTTTGTATTGTCATAAAGCTGTTGGAGCAAGGACAAAGATGGGTGAGGGAGAACGATTTCAGCTGGGAACTATCGGGGCGTTGTCACTCTCTGTGGTCTCATCAGTGTCGATTGTGATTTGCAATAAGGCGTTAATGAGTTCACTGCACTTCATTTTTGGTATGCTCACAAAACTCTCTAGTAGTTGCAAAGTAAACATCCTTGTCTACTTTGTGTTACTCGGTCAGTTTTCGGATCATCTTCGATGGTTACATCCGTATTAGCTCTATTTCTGTGTCCTTTCCCGTGATTCGGTTTTCAATTTCTGTTGTTGTTTTATGCGTTTGAACCATAGAATCGAGGATTTGGAACAATTGTACATTTTACTTGTTCTACTTTATATCCCCTCCAGAGTTTTGCTGGAAATCGAAAGTTGCTTTTTGTACCTGCTGCTTCCCTATTCGCCTCCAGTTCAGCTTCAGATAATCTTGTACCAATGGTCTGGGCAGCTAATTCAACCACCAACCTGGCAGCACTGCAATTATTGCTGTTGGTTGGATTTGTCGGTTTTGACCAATAGTTTTTTGCTTTTGTTTCTGTAATTTATTCAAAAACGTCGTTCATGGGAAGGTGAAGCGGTCTTTTTAAAAATAAAAAATACAGTGATATTGTATAAAAAGAAGGTTAGTACAAACAGATAATGGCTCCGTTTGGATAGCCCGTTGGGAAAACGGACACAGATTCCGAGGCAGTTTATATGAGAGGAAAAGTGTTTCGGTAAGCGCACCCGTTGTGCAAACGGAGCCAATATCATGCATAAAACAGAAGCATAAACGGGACACTGACATGCAACAAAGTTCGCCAGACAGTCTTTAGATATCTCTCATTATAAATTACTTAGGATGTTTGAGTAAATCTTTTTTGCCTGTAAGGTTTAAGCCTACTTGCAACGCTGAAGCTAAATAAATCGTCATGTGAATCAGAAACATGCTGTTATAATTCTCTGATTCTGTATGTTTTCAGTCCAGCAATGAAGGCGAGTTTATCACCTGACTCGTTGGGGATCTGTCTAAAGGCTTTGCTTATTAATCTATGTTAAACTTGAGCTTGCCTTTTTAATGTTTGTTATATGCATTGTCTGATACACATGCAGCTACAACTTTGACAAGCTGGCATCTTCTTGTCACATTTTGTTCTCTTCACGTGGCACTAAAAATGAGATTCTTTGAGCACAAACCTTTTGAGCAGAAAGCTGTAATGGGATTTGGGATTCTTAATGGAATCTCAATTGGACTTTTAAATTTGAGCCTGGGGTTCAATTCTGTTGGCTTTTATCAGGTAAAATTCTGTTTTTCTTATACATATTATTTTTATTTTTATTTTTAATCTATTCTTCGAGGTATTCTGAATAGCTCGATTATAATTCAGATGACCAAGTTGGCTATTATTCCGTGCACTGTCCTGTTGGAGACCCTTTTCCTGGGGAGGAGATTCAGGTCCCATTTAGCTTCCTGGCATTGATTTAGTTTAGGTCTATGAAAGAAGTATTATCCTCATGAACGTGGCTTTTCGTTTCACATCCTCTTTCTTTTCTCTCTTATCATTCTTATCTCTCAAATTTCTTGTCATATGTCATTTTTCTGCATGTCAAATGCCATTTTTGCCATGTGGCATCTGTTGATGTCTGGTACATTGTTTTGATGCGAGCTGCAATGACATTTTGTCTGCTGAAGTGAAGTTGCCTTTGATAGAATTTGCATAAATTGTAATGTGTATTAACTTTTCTATTAATTTCCATTTACCTTTATTGCAGTAAAAGAATTCAACTTTCCCTGGTTATCCTCCTTCTAGGTGTTGGGAGTGCAACAGTCACTGATTTGCAGCTCAATGCTTTAGGCTCTTTCCTATCTCTTCTTGCAGTGATCACAACATGTGTTGCTCAGATTGTATCCTTTTAGAAAATTAAATCTTCCTAGTCAAGGTTTTGGCACAGCTGAGATATTTTTGTCGTTGATTAAATGAAATAATTAAAAGGCTTGAAACTAGGGAACTAAATTTTGCATATATTTTGATGTAGCTCACACATAAAGTTGGGAAAACGCGGGCTTAACCCGCGAATCCTCCAAATGATGGCGGGCTAAGGCTAGCCAAATGATAGAGCCCGCCCCGCCTAACTCTTTTCTTAAATAATATATTTTATATTTCTTTTCCCTTTTTATCTCAAAAAAAGTAACACTAAATTCTATTTTTAAGATAAACAACACTTAATACATTCAAAAATAGTATAAAATATTTTATTTTTTCATATCAACTTTCTATGATACTATATTTAAAGTTATAACAAAATATTTATATATTATTAAATTATAAAGAAATGTAATGAGATAATATTTTTTTTTGGGCCAAAATAAAGTAATATTGCATTGTGAAAATTTTTTACTTATATTTTAATTTTTTTAAAATAATTAGCCTGCCAACCTTGACGGGCTCTAGCAGCCTGTTGGAAAGAACCCACCCACCCCGCCCCACTCGCGGGCTGGCCCGCTTTCACAGCCCTAAGCTCACACACTATGATTTTTAACCTTATAAAACTTTTCTTTAAGAATCAACATAACCATGTTGTTAACCACGTAGAAAAAGATGTCATATAATGTGCTCCTATTCTCTTTGGATCTCTTTATTCAAATGTGAATCTCTTTGTATATATGAAATCAACATTAGCCTGGAAGAGATTTCTCTTCATTTTACCTGTCAAGAGATTCTCATACCTTGTTTGAGTATCATTGAGGAGAGGATACTATTCTTTTCCTTTTCTTTAGAGCACATGCCTTTTATCTTGTATCTTGTTAAGAACTTAATTTGGCCCTTTTAGATGACAAATACCATCCAAAAGAAGTACAAGGTTTCGTCCACCCAGTTGCTGTACCAATCATGTCCATATCAAGCCGGCACTTTATTGATCTCTGGCCCTTTTCTGGATAAACTGTTGACCAACCGAAATGTATTTGCTTTCGAGTACACAACACAAGTGATGGTGGGAGTTTAAGAGCAGTTTTTATTTGTTAATGAGGTTATTTTTGCGCTCTAACTCTTGTTTTGATCTGTTTCTTATTTGTCACGTTTGCACTGCAGCTCTTCATCATTCTTTCCTGCCTCATCTCCATCTCTGTAAATTTTAGTACATTTCTCGTGATTGGGAAGACGTCTCCAGTCACTTATCAGGTTCTGGGCCACTTGAAGACATGCCTTGTATTGGCTTTTGGCTATGTTTTGCTCCATGATCCATTCAGCTGGAGGAACATCTTGGGGATTTTGATAGCCCTGATCGGCATGATTTTGTATTCTTACTGTTGCACTCTAGCGAATCAGCAAAAATCCGCAGAAGCTGCTGCAGCCGAAGCGTCCCAGGTTTGTATCACATTATTAGTTTCGCATTCATCGAGTTATCTTTGGTGTGGGTCATTGTCGGAAGGACGTGATTTGATGGGAGCTTATGCAGGCAAGGAAGGGTGAATCAGAGGCTCTGCTCAATGTGGAAAATGGAAGTGTGGCATTGAGTAATTCTGGTGGACAAAAGAGCGCTTCATGGGGCAAAGACAAGAGCTAGAACGCCTCATAGTTGAACCACGATAGCAGTAAGTGCAGAGTCCTTGCAAAAGCTTTATACCAAATTGGAATTGGAATTAGAGAGTGCACAGTCGCTTATGAAATTTAGCCGACAAGCTGTATTGCTTGTTGATGAACAATTACGTGGATCTGTTTCAAATTTTATCGGCTGGATGTATCTTGATTGCATTCCAATTCCGAAGTGGCTGTGTTATCCAAGTTTTTTTCTTTTCTTCCGGAGATGTTAAGATGTAACTGTTTCCAAAAGGCATCATGAGGCTGCTATTGCTTTCAAGCCTGTATTACTCTGAATATTTTACAAGTAATGTTAATAAAATGTCACACATTTGATCTTCTCTGATGGTTGCCAAAACTCGCGTAATCTTAAATTCGTTTATTCTTAAATTACAAAGTTTTAGAAGTACCAAACCAAACAACCAGCTAAAAGAAAATACAATAAATTCTAGCAGCAGTAAACAAAGTTGAAACAAGCATTTAAATGTTCTTCAAAGCAGCAAAAAATTTCTTTAACATCACCCATCAAATAGGTTGCGTGACTTGAGGTACCCGATTGACAAAGTAAGAATCATCTAATGAAGCTTTGACGAATCACCTAGTTGTCAAATATGATTTTATGAGAATCTATATGTAGCAATGGTTCATGATCAAATTCCTTGAGATAAGAAACAACTCAAAGAGAATAATAACCGTAATAATAATAATAAGCACTTGACAATAAATTAGAAAATCACCACTCCAGTTGAAAAATTAGTAGTGTTTCCATACATACTGAATATGTGCATGTCTTGTCGGAATAAGAACTGTATAACCATTGAATAAGTACGTATTTAGTCAAATATGAACATCATGAATAAACCCATTGAATAAAGTAAGTTAATGATTATAAATTGGTCATCAACTAGCTCTACCTTAGGATTACTAACCACAATAACACTAGGAATCTACCCAAAGGCAGATGCCTCAAACCAATCAGAACTATTCTTAAAACATGAATTAACAACCATAATGTTATCACTATGATCTTCCATCCCTTCTCTTTTTCATACGAACTATTCATATGACCTTTTTTGGATTTTCAAATTCAAACTTTATTTTTTGGGGGGATTTTTCCATATAAAAATGTAAATTTGAAATTTTATTTTCTAAAGGTATATTTTAAAACTTCTGATTTTAATTGATGAATTAAAAATCAAATAATTTTAAATCTTACTTTTAATGCAAAATATATTGAACATTATATTATATATTTTTCATTTTCCAAAGTATTTGCACTTCATTAAATTTTCAATCTATTTTAACCTAAAAACTTGCATTTTGCAAGTCGTAAATCTTCCCTATCATTTTCTTTCACCCCCTTTTTGTATCGTCTTCTCATTATTTTCTCTTGTGGCCAGATGCCTTGCCAAGTCTCAACGCCACTGGAAGACAGATATAAACAAAGAATAACGATATTCCCGTAAAAAAAAATGATGAGTCGAACATGAAGATGCTGGGAGGAAGATATTCAATTTCTGATTTATCTTTAAGGCGTTGGCCTACAAAATACAAATAATTTTTTTAAAAAAATCAGAACTTAAAATGTCAAATTTTAATATGGTTTTATCTTAACTTATATGTATCACTGGGAAAATGAGTTCCCATGCAAGCACAATATTGATACAAAGAAAGAAAATGAGAGAATTACCTAGATATCCCAAGTAAGAGAATATGTTGCAAAATGGTCCTAAAAGGTTGTTAATGATAGTTGCTTCACTTGTAAATGGTACTTCTCAATTTTTTATTACAAATCTCTTGAAAACATTTTTAATACATTCCCTTATTTAAAATCTCTGAGTAATTCTCTAGAAAAAAATTAAATGGGGGAAGCGATAAAACCAGAGCCCTGGGCCTGGACCTTAAAATGAAAGCTTCTAATCAATTTATTACTCAAAGAAAGAAAAGACTAGAGGTGTAATTCCATTAATAAATAGCCTGCGACATTGGGCATATAAATACCATATTTGCGCCGAATTTAAACCCTGAGGCTATCACTCTCGTCTTCTGCACACTAGTTGGCGGAGGCGCGCGGCTTCGAGCTTCGGATCCCATCAGCCATGGTTGTCTCCCCTCCAGAACTTTTTATTTCGCACTATTAGCCTTCAGTTACTCTTAATTTTCGTTTCTTTGTTCATATACTTCTCGCTTACTTTTTTCTCTCTGTAATCCTTTCCGTAGACTTTTAAGAGAAGGAACGGTGGTCGCAACAAGCATGGCCGTGGACACGTTAAATTCATTCGATGCTCCAACTGTGGCAAATGTTGCCCCAAGGTATTGCATTCGAACTCTAATCCTAGATTATTGTTCTTTGCTGTCGGTACTCCTACCTCTCTTTTGTGGCTTCGAGTTGTTTCTGGCCTTTTTTTTAATAGTTTAGGCATTTTTATTTGAAATTCATGGTTTTAATTTTGGTTTTGTGATATCCGTGGGGAAAAAATACAGGACAAGTCAATTAAGAGGTTTTGTTGTGAGGAACATTGTGGAGCAAGCTGCTGTTAGGGATGTTCAGGAAGCCTGTGTATATGAGCGTAATATTCTTTCTCAACTGTGCATCTATACATTCTCCATTCTATCGCAGGATATTTATTTCTTGATTATTTGTATGCAGAGTACACCCTTCCCAAGCTGTATGTTAAGATGCAATATTGCGTGTCCTGCGCAATTCACTCCCATGTTGTGAGGGTTCGGTCTCGCACAGATAGGAGGAACCGTGAGCCCCCCCAGCGCTTTATCAGACGCAGGGTATGTCAACTTATTATGTGAACATTATGGCATCCTTCTTGTTTATTTTGGCGCCACTAACGATGAGATTAGATCAAGAAGGAATTATAACATTTTTGGCACGCTGTATGTTCTAAAAGCTCGGTTGCCTACAAACCATGAAATACTAACTTGATGAAGATACGTGCCTAATCAACTGATAATTTAATGAGGGTTTGGTCTGCGCTATCTTAATCAGCTCATCATGAAAATTGACCAATTTCACCGTCGTATGATTCAAACTAAAACAGCCATTTATAATAAGTTCACTCACTTCTCCGAATTTGGACTTATTGTTGGTTTAGTTTAGAAAACATGGAAAACCATATTATATTAAATAATCAACAACTCTCTCTCTCTCCGGAATGTTCTGGAATATTCCAGAATATCATGGAAGGCTCTAAAATATTCTAGAAGGTTCTAGAATGTTGTGGAAGTCTTTGGAAGATTCTGGAATGTTGTAGAAACCTCTGGAAGGTTGTGGAACATTGCGGAAGCTTCTGGAAGATTTTGGAAGGTTGTGGAAGCTTCTAAAGACTAGTTTAGAATAATATAGAAAGATCTAGAATGTATGTGATATTTCTAGGTTTGTATAGAATTATCTGGATGCAAAATGTAACCATAGGATTAAATCGATCTTCACCGTTCGTTAAGGAGGTGGAAGAGTATAAATAGGTGGTGTGTAGGTGAGAGTTGAGTAGAAGTGAGAATTGAGAGTTGAGAGAAGTGATAGAATTGAGAGTTGAGAGAATTGAGTGAGTTGAGTGTGTGTGAGTGAGAACTTGAGTGTGTGAGAGAAATACAAAAGTTCGTGTATTTCATCTCTTCAGTTTCAAATAAAAGTTTCCTTTCATTGAAGTTCATCCTTCTTTATTCAAGCTTCCTGTTAAATATTTCAAGGGTCTACCACTCAATTCTTAACATATTAGAGGTACCCACTTCAATTTTGATTTGTTAACACTGTTAACTTTTATACAGGCGAATGATGCTAGCAGATTAAAGTTATTAGGGTTAATAGCGTGGAGAAAGTAAAATTAAGATATTTAAGAAGAAATACATATAGGTACCAAAATAAAAATTGAGAAAAGGCATAGGTAACCCTAGCATGATTTTCCCTTTTTTATGGGATTTAAAATTAGTTATTTAAATATTATTCCTGATAAAGTTACTTCTCGTGGAATCTCTAGTTTGATGTTGTCTAGCCTGTTGACTTCAATAATGTTTACTATAAATGGGATTGGCAGCTTTTTTTCCCCTGCTTTCCCTCTTGAATTTCAGATCCAGTTATCTCTGCTATAGTTTAATTTGGCGCAGCAATTAATCTGATGATAGATTGAGTGATTCGCCATCGTGAAATTATTGTAATGATAAAGTGTGCTTGTTTCTTTTGGTTTTAAATCATAGCTTTTGTTTCACATGCTGACATTTGATGAAATATTTGGTTGATTTTCAGGATGATCAACCAAGGCCTGGTCAGCCTGGGCAAGCACCTCGTCCTGCTGGTGTTGGAGCTTCTGCCCGTGCCTAAAAGCTATTCTTGAATTTCAATTGTTTCTTCTATATTATATGAACTTTTATGTTGTCTTTTGCCTTCTGGATCTTTGGGGATTCCTCCCTTATTGTCTGGTTTAGTTTATGGAGGTTTTTAACTTCTCCAATTAGTATACTTTGTTTTGAATGGAAATGACCGTGAGGAATGGTTGGTACTATTTGATGTTATGAAGCGTAACTTGAGTCATATTTCCCATAATATACATGCGTCCTTTTCTAGTGACTCTGGAACACAATTGCATTACTCCACTTAATGGTGGCTACTTTTGTTTTGGCCCTCCATACTGTATTTACCCCATTCGAACTTGCAACCAATCTGCTCTAATAATAATCAAACGCAAAGCGGTGAAGAAGTACTTATGGGCTTATTCACACAAGCCGAGGCAAATATATGGAAGAGATTGTTTCGTTTTACGGAAAAATACTGTTGAACGTGTTTATGGGTATAAGCACGTTGTTGCCAAACAATGCCTCTTTTCTATATTTCCTCAATCTTTTTACATGAAAATCGTAAAAAGGAAAAAAACGAGTAGGGAGGATGTGAAACATTTGGTCGATATATTATGGGTAGTTGTGGATGGTGTTGGTTTGAGTTTAACATTGTTGTAAGATAATTAAGTGACAAGGTGACCCAAGAGCAAAAGAAAGAGGTCCTCTCATTTTGAGAGCGTCCCAAAGGGCCACATAGTCTGCTAATAACCACCAGATTTTGCGAGTGGTAGCAGGGCGCCGGACAACTTGAAGGGGCTGAGTCAGAAGAAGACACTGCCACTTGCCGAACTGCACATATAAGGAACGCAGCTTGCTGTAGCCTACCATCAGTTGCTAAAAATGGGTGTGGCAACGCTGCCCTTGAGCCCTCGTTCCACAGCCTTCCTCTCAAATTGCGGACTTGTTCAAAGCTCGTCTAATCAGAGGCTCAATAAAAGCTTCCAATTCTCAGTTTCTGCAAAACTAGGCAAGGAAGAAGAACCCAAGCCCAACAAGAAATCTCTGTTTTCTAGCGTCACCGAAGCTCTGGATTTCTCTCAGGTGAGATCCGCTGAGGATGCCCAGCTTCTCGAAGATGCCAGACAGGCCACAAGGTCCGGAGAAAAGATGACCAGGGAACAGGTAATATATATGTATCCTAATTCTTCAAAATACTTGTTTCCATTTTGGTTGTGTGTTTGCGGTCCCTGGTTCTCCTAACTCAACTGTTGTTTCTTTGGTGATCCAAGTATGGAGCACTTAGGAGGAAAATTGGTGGGACGTATAAGGATTTCTTCAAATCCTATGTAGAAGGTGAGTAACATTCTACTATGATATGTATTTTTCTGGTGCAAATTTGAACTGAATTCTGACATATATATATACACACACTCAAATTAATGGGTGCAGTGGATGGGGAATATGTAGAGGAGGGATGGGTTGACAAAACGTGCAAGATTTGCAGAAAGGATACGAAAGGAGAGGCAAGGCAGGTGGACAAGTTTGGAAGATATGTTCATGTGGCTTGTTTGGAGAACTCTAAATCCGGCAACTTCTTTACCAGATTGTTCTCCCGATGATCCAACCCATTCCCCCAATTTACACTTCATGTTATCTCCTTAAATTTTGCAATTACGTTTTGTTACATATTTAGCTTTTGTATTGTCTTCTGTACAAAAATGGAACTTCGCGCCTTCTCCTCTGCGCGCCAATGAACTTGATTGATGGATGGATGGCATGCATTCTTATCCTTTTATTTTGATTTTGGGATCAACTTTTCTGGTTTGTGCTATTGCCTTTGCGAAACTTGTGCGTTGGTTCCCCATCAGATACAACGAATATTTCATTCTTAGGAAAGGAAACAAGCACGTAGCTTCGAAACATCAAATACCATTTGTTAGTCTTGACCATCCAGATGATGAAAGTTCCTAGTGCCCAGTTGAAGCATCACCACTGCAGAGCCCAATTAAAAGGAACCATGAGATAATAATATAAAGATATAATGCAAGCACACAGCATGACTCCTGAGAATATAAGAGGTGTATACAGGAACAAGCAATATCTAATCGACCAGATCCTACGCAGGTGGGGATAGCATTGATTGAGAGATTCTTCTTCTTCTTCTTCTCCCATCCCGTTTGAAAGTTAAAAGACTGGGAAAAAACACTAACTGGAGTTAAGGAACTAGAATGAAAGCGGTGCAGATTTAGGAGATTGGAATGTGAGTCTGCCAATTCTAAATATTGATATAAAAATTCATTTTAATTCTAGTCAAGGAAATGTCTTTGTAAAAACTTGAAACATGGTTTTTTTCCTACAAAAAACAGGGAACTTGCATTTGTTTTCATTTTGTACTGAAGCCCAAGCCTTAATTTTTTCTGCTAATCACAAGCCCAAGGCCCAGATAAACGCTAGTAATGGCGGGAGACGAGGAGAGGACCGTTGGCCAAATAAATGGCGGGCGCGAACTGACCACAACGATTTGGCGGGTAAACGACCTTAAAAGCTCCGTTTGGTGGGATTGATGGTTTGGATCCTCCGTTTGGCACAGTGGGAGACTGGAGCAACAGACGAGCCAAAACTCAAATGGTGGGTCCGACGTACGATTTTCTGGTGAACCCTCTCGGTTCCGTCAGAAGATCATTCGAGACGGCCATCGCGTCAGGGTCCGATCCTGTCTCTTTAGATGGCAAGGATTGAGGCGCTGTCGACCTCTTCAGCCAATTCCTCGATGATCAGGGCGGTCTCTATCGGGTTAAGTCCACTCCACTCTTCCAGGCCTTAATCGTAGCTGATAAGCTTTCCTTGTGTTTCCTGAATCTGCTGGTCATATTATGTTTCAAGCCATGTATTGGCTTGTTTTAAGTAAACAGAAGCGAATTACCCAGTTGCATGATGCTTTTTGACATGCACGTTGTAAATTTCATGGCAATACTGACCATATACGATGTCTTTCTGATGCGAACCCATTGCTTTTGAATGAGAGAACATTTGTTTTATGGATAATAAATCACAGTGGGTTCAAGGAGACTTATGCTGGATCTGACAACCAGAATTGTTCAGCTGCTTGCTTGATCCGGATAAACGATGTATGCAGTGCCCTCTGCTGGTTCATGTTTTATCCATATGATATAGTCATACTCTTTTAGTGTAAATATATGCATACAGAGGTCATAGGTGGATAGAAATTTGGATAAAAGGTTGTGAATTCCATACTGTAAAAAAAGTAAATAGGGAAGCTCGCTTACTTCTAAATTTTATAGATCACTAGATTATATATTAAATTATTAATCAAGTAGATTAATTTAAAAAATAAAAAATATAAATATTATAAAGTAATTTATTTAACCAATCAATTTGCTTAAATTAGATATTCATATATATATATATAGCTTCTTAACAGCCAAAATATTAAATTGATTGATGAATGATATTTTCAAAAATGTCGATTATAAATACGATAAATATGGCAGATTGAGTGACAATCTATATAGCTTTTAAAGAGCTAAAATACGAATAGATCATAGAAATTTGACGTTATCTTTTTCTGAACTAAAATTCAATAAAGCTCGTTATTACCATATAGCGATAATCAAGTCTTGTTGATGCCAGTTAAGTCCAAACAAAGCTGGAGAACTTAATTTCAGAAAGAAAAAAAGAAAAGAAAAGAAGCCGTGGGCATATTTTAAGACCACTGTCGCCTCATAGCTGATGTTGGAAGTCTCCATTTATAACGAACAGACTTACAAATAAACTGCATCTCAAGAAATGGTTATACAATTGCTCTCTCTCTCAATTGCTATATATATATATATATGGGCCTAGCGGGCGCCTCTAGCGACCACTGCATGAGCCATTTGAGGCCACATTGGCGTCTTCTCATTTTCCTACTCTAAGAAAGAAACAATGCTCAATTTTACATATGGAATAAGAAAGTCTCAACTTTGAGGGGATGATGAGAAAGAGAAACTCCTAAAATTGAGCACCCTCAAAGGTCTGACCGAATTGCCAATTAGCAGGTACAACGTTGTTGCTAATAACGGTTCTGCCATCACTGTTGGTGACCCTGAACGACAGGCTCTGCCCATTCAGGTACGAGTTGCTCTGCCAATTCTGTCCCCAGTTCCTTGACATGGTTTGCCACCCTGTTCTCGACCCCTTGATCGAGACCGCGTGCACATCCCCTGCTCCTCCCACATTTGAGATCAAAACCAAGTTGAAATACGAATGCCCATTGATCGTGAACCTGATCCCTCCTTTCTTCTCACAGGGCACTCTGTTTTTCACCCCCAAACCAAGCAACCGTGTTAATGAATATATGCATACATGTATGTCTCTTCTTAGAAGATGAATCTTGAAGTGGGGAAGGAATCAGAAACATAAAAGGCGCATGTTTATTTTCAGCATTTACCTTCTGAAAGAAATGGGAACAATGCCGGCCTTGTATTGAGCGATCTTTAAAAAGGCAGGCTCAGCGAGATCAAAGTGCTGGAGAGGAGGGTTGCACCACCCACCATTGTCATTGGACAGACCGTAGTTGGGAGGACAGAAGTTGGTTGCAGTGACGGTGATGACGCCGGGAAGGCACCATTTGGGGTCCTTGTCGCATCGCATCTCGTAGCAAGACCCACAGCTGAGGCCATTGTTGAACAGAGCTGTACTCAGTGCCGCCGTGTTCGTCCCATAGCCTTGGCTGTACAAATTCCCATACCCACAAGCTCCCCCTGCAACACCATTAATAATAACACCATGAGAAGAAGAACCCATTTCTTTCCTGAAGATTGCAATCCCGACAAGTAAAAAGGCCTGGTCTAGTCTAAAGTGACGCATGCATGGTGGTAGTGTCAGACTTGAAAAAAAGAAGCGAAATGATTGTTGTATTTTCTTTTGCACTTTTCAACCTCCTGTGACCCTCTCATGCACAAATGATGAGGTGACAATAATTGAAACTTACCCATTGTCCCGGATGCGTCTCCGCCACCATAAAATGTGGCATGGCCACTCTGCCAACCTCCATAGTCACCAAGAGTGAAATGAAGATGAAGAAGGAAGAAAGCAAGAGAGAAAGCAGAGAATGGTGAAAGAGCCATTGAGAATTATAGTAGGGATGCTGCTTGTGGACAGGGGATTGAAGTGGTAGGCAAAGGGATTGTTGAGTTATATAGGAGAAGTGAGGTGAAAGAGACAAGCTAGGTATTTGTGAGAGGGCCAAAACCACAAAAACGGATTCACATTTTGAGGCTATACAAAGCAGAGGATCGAAGGAGCACATGCAAGTGTTTCGGTTGGACTACCAACTGCTGGAGCTATGGCCCCACTTGGCCACATGCACTTCTCAATCCCTCTGTTCTGTGCTTATTTGGTATGTAAGTATTGTTATGAGCATTACTGCTCAATAATCGCCTAAAATCACGGTATAAACCCTGCTCTAGAATGCCCACTAATTGTGGGTTATAATAATAATAATGATAATACAGCAATACTTGTGAATTGTGATGTATGTGTCTGCGTTGGTGTGCTGGAGGTGGATATGGTCGGCGGCTTCCCCAGAATTTAAGTAGAGATGCCTCTTATATTATTAAGCGGCTCTGTTACTTGTTTTTCACTTCTCAGTTTTCACCCTCTGATGTGGGATTCGTATTTTTGTACGACCCAGGCTATTTGAATTGTCCAGTGTTATGTTTGGTACGGTATCTTGTATTCGTTTCCTGTGTTGCTGTTGAATGAAGAGGACAACATAGTTACGGAAATCCTCTGAAAGCAAGTACCGCGATTTCACGTGTGTCCCCTGCTGCTCAGTTTCGGAATCACGGGATTTACTATTCCATGCTGATAGGAGGATTTAATGGCGAACATGCATCCAAAAGCTTGATGTCGCGCATCATCAGCGATATGTGACCGGGAACCGGTCTGAATAAAGGAAGGACCTTTTGTCCGGATGTATTTTAAAAAAAAAATTAATTTTATCCCGAATGCATTTTAAAAAATGAAAATTTATTTGGATAAACGTTGTAAAAATGACTTTGATAGAAAGTTATTTAAAAAAAATAAATTTAATTAAATAATATATATTATTTTATATGGTATGATAAAATTAGGAAGAAATAAAATGATAATATGGTTAGAATATTTCAGATCGTGATTTAACATATCTAAACCGTGAATTGAAATATGCTAAGTCATGACTTGGAATTTTTATGTTTAACGACTTGGATTGTTCAGGTAGTGTCTTGCAACATTAAAATCGTGATTTGGAATATCATTATTACGGAATGTCCAATGTTATATGTATAAAGAGTTTTTTTTATCTCCTAATGCGTCGTCCACATTAACCCAATAACCATTACCAGGCATGAAAGGGAAAATTCCCTCAAATTTATCTTTTCTTTAACAAAGCAACGTTCATTTAAGTTCATTCAATTCATTGATTTATCTGATCTAATTAGGAAAAGATGCTGCAGCAATTAAATGCTGATAAAGAATCAATGGAGTGCTAGGCCGTACAATGGACTAATGTGGTCGATATCGGCCTTCGTACTATCAGGAGTAGTCAATAAAACAATGGAGACCATAAATGAATGCAAGGATTGTTAATAAGAGGAGCAAAAAAGGAGAGGGAGACTGTGACTGATGCTTTAGCTCCTTAACTAACCAACTAAATGACGGGTGGTTGCAATGAGGAGATCAAAAGGATCGGAGCAGTACGAGAAGAATCCCTACTACCATAAGGAAGGGCGCATGAACATATTAAGTAATTATAATTGGGAGAAAGGAGTTGCAGCTAGCAGAGAATGATGAATGAAATTGTGAGAAAGAAGGATCGGAGTTGCAGCTAGCAGAGAATGATGAATGAAATGATGGGATTTGGAAGCAAGTGACAGAGATAATGTGTTTGTTTGGAAAAGCTTATTTACTCCCTAAAAGCACGTTCAATAGTATTTTTCTTCAAAACGAGATAATCTCCTTCACATATTTACTTTGGCTTGCTTAAAAAGACTTCTCTATCGTGATCCCAAATTTGGTCGAGAAAAAGCAGAGGCAAGTCCTTACCCCACCATGTTCGCCTCACATGCAACCACCGCTCTTGCCGCTCCATCTCATCCCATACGTCCCTTTCACTCCCATTTAGGATTCTCTTCCCCTCACCCACCTACCATCTTCAACAACATCATCAATTAGTTGTTACGTATCTGTCTATGAGTGAATGAGTAAATATAAAAAGATTTTAGGGAGAAAACAGAAGGTGAGAATCCGAGAGAAATCTTTTAACGTGAGGACGCCACTGACGTCCCTTTCGAATCTCACAGTAACAACACAATGCATGTTTAAATATGCTGTGTCATGTGTGGAATGGTTAAGCATCGATCACAGATGGAGTCTGTGAACAAGCACAATCGCAAGCACGTAGCTACCCCTCTATATTATTTTGACGCTATTCATCCCGTCTTCTCCACATTCAACAAAAAACCAACAGTTATTATTTTATATATGAAACGATGTCACCATGCAAAATCCAACAAGAGGAAAAGCTGGAAAAAGCAAAAACATCAGTCAGGAGAGGGGAAAAACAGTGTAGTGTGGGTACCTACGTGGAGGAAAGAAGACATGGTTGGATGACTTTTTTGTAGCCATAACATTCCCATTTCTCAAAGAAACACCAGGACTATTCCTTTTGGGACCACATTCAATACTACAGTAAGTTAGAATGGTTTTTCTATTTGCCGATGGCAACACTACCTGATGCACCTATAAGACTCTCCACCTGGGATTGAGTTGGAAAATCACGTTAAGGTAAAACAAGATAAAATTCTTTCATGTATATAACTCGTAATTCATAAACCTCGTTAGACAAGTAGTTTTCACCGCTGATCCAAAAGTCTCTGAGGCCAAAAATTGCCCACACCCTTGTGGCGGCCCTTCAGTAAATGTTCATGCGAGTTCAAATTAAAAAGGCCCATTTAAGAATTTTTAAAGGCCAACCCTATGGAATTTTAAATCTTACAAAGCCCAGGCCCACCCAACTTTCAATAGTCCAGCCCAATATATTCCAACGGAAAATGGTCCATAACACAGTGGGGCAAATTTCGGATAATCCAGGTTGCCGTGGAATAAAATGGCTGAAACACGAGCCCTCTCACGTGCTCTCCAATTATCATTTTAATTATCACGCTCAATTTGAACTGACTGTTAATATTTAATGCTGAAAAACAAATAAATAAATTGTATCTATCAAAATTTGACATGAACAATGTAAAATTACAATAAAGAAGCAATTATTGAAATATCTTAGAGTGCATTTTGTTCTGGTTTTGTCGACTGAAGTTTTGAATCCGTTCAAATCAGATTCCGGCATGTAAATTCAGTTGTATGACAGTAGTTTAAATGTAACAGGAAGCTTGAATGATTTTGATATGTGATGGGATGGCTGAAATGGTAAAATGGAGATGAAATGGCGAGAATTTTGCTGCATGTTCCACAAAATCTAAGTTGTAGCTTCAGGCAAAGGGGGAACCAAAAGAGGGAAAAAGAAAAGTGGATGTTGATGACGTGAGGAGAAGGAAGGTTGTTTGCATTCCCAGGCTACAGAGTCAGGGCGTTGAAGTTGCGCGGCGGTCGTTTAAAGCAGTGGCACTCGGCACTCTGTCGCTCGAACACCACGAACCACCTCATCATTCTTGGATCCCTATCACTTCTTTACAGTTCCAAACTTCATCTGTTCTGTGCACATCTACATGCTTCAGTGGATCGGGTTTAAATACCATAAGCAACATGAGCCTGTTATTTTGTTGACCAGAAAATCTTTTCAAGCCATGAGGATGAAGATAATGGTGGAGATCAATGCAAAATAGAGTAGCGAAAGGAGTGGTGGGGGACTGATTAGGGAGATATGACAGGGAAAGCCTGTGGCGTAAGCGTAGGGATTAGGGAGTGACAATAGCCACAATCTGCTCATCCATCGCTCTGCAAATGTCGAAGCACGAAACACGGACAACTATCTCCGAACATTTAATTCATCCATCAGGTTTGTTCAATGGATCATCACTATGGACAGCCTGGAAAAAACAGCCATGATTGGCCTCAAACGCATGTAAGTCATGTCTTCCTCCTTTTCGGGTCCCTCCCATTCTTCCCCCTTCCACACAGGACCCACCTCTCTATTTAAAATCTGACTTTGGGCTCATAAGGCTTCCATGCATCCAAGATCCAACGTACCTCTTGCTGTCCACAACCAATTTCATTCTACAAACTGAAGCCTAACATATCCTCTTATTGGTGTGCAAAATACAAAAATTATTTAAATGCAGAGATCAGTGCGAAACCCACGGAATGATATTATCATGCATTGTAAAGTTAACGTCCATTGAAAAAAGGTGGAAATAGTTGTTTGTTGGAGAAGCAGCAGGGGCACAGCAGAAAGTTATTAGTAACACTAGTTACGGGACTTGCGTGCATCCACAGTGAGAGACCGAGACTGCGACACAAAAATTGGGAACACATCTCCGGCTGAGATAAACTCTCTCCCATGTGACCTCCTCCAGCTTGTGGTTTTAAACAGTTGCCTTCCGGTGCGATCTTCTCAGTTGGGAGACACACCCTACAGAACCCTATTGGTTTAATGTGACTTTGTCACTTCCATGTGATATGTTAAGCAAAGTTGTTGAGCATATTTAATATGGGTCTCATGATGCAACTTTTGTGGACTATGTTAAGTCAATCCCTTGGGGTCCATTTTGCATTCTCATAATGGCTATCACGGTCTGCTCAGATTAGACCCATGTGGACCTTTTTCATTCATTTGCCTTCGGGGTGACCCCATCACCACCCTTCCACATGACTTCTCTTATCAGTCTCAATTCAGAGTACCACCAGAAATATTTCTCTTTGCTTTCTATCTATCTTCACTTGCTTGATCAAACACGACAAACAGATATTTATACTCATAACAGCTAGCTATCTGATGGTTTCTTTCACCATCGCCTCCTCCACAACAGTCACTTGTCAATTGAAATGAGCACCTGCATGCCTATACTGAACTATGCAAATGCTTGTTATAAAAGTATCAAGTGAAGGTCTAGCGCCTGATTCAG
The DNA here is from genome assembly GCA_025593235.1 of Vachellia pachyceras. Lineage (NCBI taxonomy): Eukaryota > Viridiplantae > Streptophyta > Magnoliopsida > Fabales > Fabaceae > Vachellia > Vachellia pachyceras. The sequence continues at coordinate 2,074 of JANTPZ010095206.1, read as the reverse complement.
TCGTGTGGCTGAGTTTCAACTTCTAAGGTTCGGGGTTATCATTCACTTTGTCCAAAATGGGTTTTGCTTAATCTACTGATCTTTCCATAAGGCCCATAACCTTTGCTTAATTAAAAAAAGGATGTTGCTGACAGTAGTTCAGACATTATAATCAAATGATGGAGGTTGGATAGGCAATAAATGAAAAACTAATAGCTTTATATGTGTAAATTTGGTGGGGTGGATAAGGATTTGGTGCTCAGAATAAGCAAGCTGTGATTCAGTGGGATCAGGTGCCATGATGGATACTCCTCCAACAACCTTTTATTTTCTCTCCTAATTCTAAAATTTAGGCCACTGCACCTGCTTGTCACATTTGACAAAAACAATAAATGAAAGAAGACACCAAACAAGCTGTGCCCGCCCCAGATGCCTATGCTGCATCCAAACACTAGAAAGCACTTGAAACCAATCACTTCTCTAATTCTTGCACAAAACATAAAGGCCACACCCTTCATCCCTCCTTTCTCCGGCATCACAGAATCGACTCTCTCTCTCTCTCATGTTTTATTTTCTGCATAGTAAGAAAATCACTAACCACTCCTCTCCTGGCAACACCAATTCAGAATCTTCAGAACCTTCATTCACATCCTGCTTTTATAATACAATGATGCCTCTCGCCAGCCCCATGTATGTTAGCTTTGTAAAATTCGGCTTTGATTGGGTCATGGTGTGCACAGGCCGTTGATGACATGAAAGCCAGATATGCTGTTTAGTGCTGTTAACCACACCTCTTGTCCTTGTGACCAGTAAAGATGCTTCTTTGAAAGTCCCCCTCATCAAACTGCCTTGACCCTAAAGGCCTGCCTCTGCTTTTTGTCACCGGATCCAGCGAACAAAAAAAACTATAAGAAAAGAGAACCCCAAACCCTTCTCTCACCTCCCCACACTTCTTAGCTCTCCCTCTTAACAAATCCACAAAATCCCTTAAACCTAGCCTTAAAATCATCAGATAACTGAAGGTTAAGAGAATTTTACATCTGCTATTGAAGTCACACAATGTCCCTTCATCAGCGTGCTCGCCGTCTTCTGCTGGACCATGATTCAGGCCCAACCCCACCAGATAGCATATATAGGACGAGGATGACTTATACGAGTGACGCTAATTTTGACACCAACATGGTGATTATATTAGCAGCCTTGCTCTGTGCATTAATATGTGCGCTGGGTCTGAATTCAATAGTACGATGCGCTCTCAGATGCAGCCGGAGGTTGGCTTTTGAGACAGCGGAGGAGGCGGCCGCTCGTTTAGCTGTGAAAGGGCTGAAGAAGAGTGCGTTACGTCAGATACCTATAGCTGTGTGTGGTTCATCAGGAGCTGAAATAGCAGGCACTGATTGTCCAATTTGCTTAGGGGAGTTCGTGGACGGAGAGAAAGTGAGAGTGCTTCCAAAATGCAACCATGGATTCCATGTAAAGTGCATAGACACGTGGCTGCTTTCTCATTCCTCTTGCCCTACTTGCAGGCAGACTCTTCACGAAACCACCATTTCTCAGGCTGTATCTGTACCTGCTGATCAGGCTGCCTAACACCATGGTGCCAGTGTATATACCAGACCAGTTGACCAGAATGCGTCCATCAGTGCTTCAATTTGTGTTTGAATTGTGGAGCATAGTGCTCTACGTAGGTTAAAGTAAGAGTTAGGCTCTCTGGCTAACAACTTTTAAGAACTTGACCTGGCCAGGCATTCCGACTTCAGAATCCACACAGCAAGAGAAGCTTGTTTAAAGCTCTTGATGTTGGATACGTCATGTTCAGAATGCATTTAGGTAATTGTACAGCGAAATTGATTCCTGGATGATGGGTTCTAAGGTGATTCGGTGTTTTTACGTGATTTCTGTTTTTAAAAAGGAAAGGGTTTTGAATCTCTGTCGTTACCTGTAAAAAGTTTGAAAGAAATTGAAGCAAAGGAAGACATGAATTCGATGGATGGCATTTTTGTTTCAGATGAAAAATGGACAGTAAACTTGTAATAAATGCTTAATGCGAATTCTGTTTAACTCACTGGCAGATTTAAGTTAATAGTGTGTATTC
>JANTPZ010095205.1:0-21676 GCA_025593235.1 Vachellia pachyceras | reverse complement strand
AAGATGAAAGAGAAAAAAGGAAAAAAGTATGAAAGTGAAAAGAGAAAAGAGAAAGAAGAAAAAAGTAGGAAAGAGGAAATGTAAGAAAAAGAGGAAAAATTAGGAAAGAAAAAAACTGGATTTCAAAACCTAGGTTTCAAACTAAGGTTTTGTAACCAAAATAGTTTTTTCAGAAAAAATTTTGTGTTTGGACAAAACTTAAGTTTTGAGGTAAAACCTAGATTTCAGGAAGAGGAGGCAAACAAGCCCTTAGAGCTTGTTTAGATGTGATTTTAAAAATAGCTTTTACAGATTCTGAGGCAAAACCTAGATTTTGAAAAGTGATTTATATTTGAAAAGTTATTAGCTTTTCTGGATTCCAAGGCAAAAAAGCATGTAGAAAAGAGGAAAGAGAAAGAATAGAAAAGAGGAAAGAGAAAGAAAAAAAAAAGTAGAAAAGATGAAAAAGTAGAAAAAACAGGAAAAAAGTATGAAAGAGAAAACCTAGGTTTCAAACCGATGTTTTGTAACCAAAATAGCTTTTGGGAAAAAAAATTTTGCTTAAACAAAACCTCAATTTTGATGTAAAACCTAGGTTTTGAAACCAAACCTAGGTTTCAGAATGGGTTTTCAAACAATATATGCAACCTACTTATATATCATTCAGCCTCATTTAGCAATATATCAATCAGGTCATTGCTCATGTCAACTATTTGTTGTTGTTTGTATAAAGCGAGGTCTTAAAATGTCTGCAAATTAATAGGAAAGGAACATGTTATATATAGAGATCAAAATAAGTAACCCTAATTTTCACTTAATTGAATTTATTTGGTGTCACTCACCTTTTGGTGATTAACATTTACCCCAGTCGTCATGATCTCATGCATGTATCAAATAATATAGTACCCCCACTCAACAACGCCTGGTTGACACCGACCCTAAAAAATGTGTTTGTCAAGAGTATGAAAAATAGTTACTTGTAATAGTATAAGGTTCTGAACCGAACTATTATGAGAAAGCTGCATGGATTAAGTCATTAACTTATCTCATATGTAATCACTTCATCATGCCCTTTGACCTGAAATCATCATGAATTCCTACATGAGAGTCACCAAGTTTTGACTTAGTCAAAAGTCACCTTTAACCGGGTGATGATAAAGGTTATAATCGAGTTTAGGGGTATTTCATGTGAAGGAATATAAGTGATTAATATAGGATTTGCCCCTCACATTAGTTGAGGTATGTTATTGTGCGCCTCAATGTGTTAGTAAGAGAAATGTATGATCATACTGTAACGAAAAAGGATTTTTCGTTTCTGAGATCAAATTACTTAAGGATTAAAAAAGTAATGGTTAGGAATAAGAGGATGACATCATTCATACCTCATCCTTGATTAAAATATCGTGTAACAAAAGAGACGTGATGTGGTTACATGGAAGGTTGCGTCATATTAACGATCCTCATATGATTTGGATAGTTACAATGTCTTGCTAGATGCCACTTGCGACTTACGGGCTAATACTTAGTTTAGCCCACTGCCAACTTCATGTGGTCTACAAGGTCGCACGTAGGAACAGCCCAACATGAGTTTTGATTATATATATATATATAAATTCGAAATGACAACAATATTATATGTTAATTTCAATATTTAATTTATTTGATGAATTAAATAACTAACATTGATATTCAGATTTAATTTATAAAGATAAATTAAATTTATTAGCATAATGTTTAGATTAATTGTATAAATATAATTTGATCAAATCATATTAATCCAAATTAGAATTGCAAAATTCAAATTTCATGCTTTGAATTTCAAATTTCAAATTTCAAGATTAATGAAGATTAATCTTGAATGTCTTTTGAATTTCAAATTTCAAGAATTCAAATTTCAAAATTAATAACGATTAATCTTGAATATCTCTTGAGATTTAGATTTTCAAAATTAATAGAATGTCTTTATATCTTTATCACATTCGGATTTTCAAAATTAATAAAACATTAATCTTGAATTATGATGCACTCCATGAGTTCTATAAATATGAGGACTCGTGAGCAATAGAGGCATGCAATTCAAATTTGGTTGTGAGCCATGGAAACCCTAGAAAGAGAGTGAAACGTGAAAGGCGTTAGTACGCTACCATTGTTGGGAAATGTTCGCATGTCTACCAATAAAAGGAGACGATCAGATGTATCGGCTCCTTCAGATCGTGTTCAAGAACGCAAAAAGGTTTGAGAAGGCCGTGGGCATTGTGATCCGAAAGATATCCAAACTCAAAGGAACAGTAACTTCAAAAATTGAAAGGTATTACACAATCTCCTTGATCTAAACGCCTTTAGCAAATCCATATATGAGATTAGAAAATTTCTTAAATTTGTTTCTTTTGCTGCATGTGTACGTTCTAATCCTAACACAAAGTCCTTAAGTGCTCAGGACAAGTGTCATAAACTACCGACCTCATCAGCCCCTACTTGGCTAAAGCATCAGCAAGCTTCTTCTGCTTCCTAGAGACGTACATGATGCTTAGCTCACGATTATAAGTCAGAAACTGTCAACAGCAAGCTATAAGGCTCTCTAAGTTGATGTCCCTCATAATCCATTATAACCTTTCTAAAACCCAAATCCCATGCCATAATTAATCCTTGGAACATAGCTAGCTGTTTGGCCTCTATCACGGTACATGGTCCAAGAGATTGTGCAAATCCTATCACCCAATCCCCCTGCTGATTGCAAAACACTCTGCCACTTCTTGCTACGAGTCAAGTTGAAGATATTGCTCCATCTACATTTACCTTTATCCATCCCAACTCAAGTGGGTTCCATTGCAGTTGGATTCGTGTTTGTATAACTTGGCATGATTCCTCTTGTATTGTCATATATCTTGTCCACACACTTACTATATGAGACAATGGGTCATTTGGCTTCACAAAATCCAGCTCAAATATTTGTTGGTTCCTCAATTTCCACAACGTCCATATGGCCACTCCCCAAATTAAGTTCCAAGCTACATTTCCAGCTCTTCCCATTTCTCTTTTTAGATTTAGTGAGAACCGGTTTTTTAAAGAAACTGAATTGAAAGTTGAAACATGTTTGAGATCAACCAATTGCGTCCATACCTGTCTTGCATAAACACAATCCCTCAAGATATGTAAAATATCTTCCATGCTGTCGTTACAGTGCTGGCACACAGCTGGCGTGGAAGACCATTTGCTTCTCTAACTATTTGTAGGTAGGCATTTATGAGAGGCAATCCGCATGAACACTCTAAAATGCTTTGCCCCTTTCCATCTCCAGATCTCCTTATCCACCTTACTATGTACCATTGGGGATTGCTTTTCCAGTAAGAAGTAGGCACTTTATGTGGAGAAAGCACCCTCATTTATTGCATTCCATGCCATTACATCAGTTCCTGCATTATGCTCAGGACTTGGTATAAAGATTAACTTTTGAAAAATAGGACCCGGTAAGATATCAGCTAGCCTTTGGAAATTCCTGGAGTTATGCTCCACCCACTCAGCCACCTTGCTCTCCTCTTCCTATCTTGATAATAGACGCAGCCAATAATCTTTGATTGCCTTGTTAGGGAATAACCAGCAATCATTGAAGAAACTAACATATTGCCCATCCCTTATATGTGCCATCTTGTACCAGCATTGATGACACTTTCCTGTTGAGACACAAATTTCCATAATGTAGAATCTCCATTCCTATACTCTAGAAAGTGCTCATCATTATGAATCATATATTTATGAAAGAGCACATCAGCCCATAATCCTATAGAACCATTAATTAATTTCCAACCAATCTTTGCATCATAGGCATTGTTGAGGGATGATAATCGCTTCAATCCAATTCCACCTTGTTGCTTGTCTTGATTAACATCTCCCAACCAATTGGGTGAAAACCATGTGTGCTTTGGCTGTTTCCCCAGATAAATTTTCTTTGCAAGCTCTCTACTTCTTAGCATATTTCTACAGGAACCTTAGAGACCATCATCGTGTATACTGTGATGGCACTTAAAGCTGATTTGGTTAAAGTAATGCGACCAACTAGTGACCGATAATTTGCTTTCCAAGTCGTCAATTTGGCTCTTAATTTATCAACTATATATTTGTAGGTTTCTGTAGGTTTTTCACCTAATTTGGTTCTTACTTTATCAACTACATATTTGTAGGTTGTCATCAAACATGCATGGCACTGCTTAGTTAATTTCTCTTGCAATAAGTTGCCAGTCGCCAGTTGCCAGGTGCTACGTCTCCTTCAAGGCCTATTGCAACAATTCGTTCAGTTCAACGCGCGCGCGCACATTGAATTATTGATGCATATTTTTTTTTTGAGCAAATTAAGTCAAAACGCCCAACAAAGCATTTTGATGCATGGGTCCACCGGCTAGTTAACAAGCCACCCTGAAAAAAAAAACAGAAAAGAGCGTCAGTGACGCAACGTACGTACAGAAGGAAGTGGAATTTGCCATATAGTATAGCAGAATATGGAATGTTTGACTTTTTATTTGGGTTTGTCTGGCCCGTTTGGATAGAGGAAAACGAAACCCCTGGGATGAAAAAGAGGCGTGCCCAGCCAGGAGGTTCTTACTCCTCTACGTATTTCTAAAAATGCCCTTACTCGTGTTTGCTGATATATATACATATATATATTAATACTATTAATACATCTTCTCCAGGGAATTCGTCACTACCTCCTCCACGCGTGAAATTGTGTTTTATAGTGACCTTGAATGCGACATGCGACAAAATATCTCATTCATTTCACTACCATAACAAAGATTGCCAATAGGATCCATCCATCCATGATAATCAACTTTTGTTTTTTATGCTCCTGTCTACTCATATCAGTTGCATAAAATATCAATCAAACAAGCATTATCTTCTTACCTCATTGTTATTATACTCATAATTATACACGTACTAATTGATTCAAATCCCATTTATTCTGTTTTTTATGTCTGTAATAAAAATTTGGAAAAAAAAACTAAGAGAGAGAGAGTAAAGGAAGGGATCGAAGAGAGAGAGAGCCATGGTGAAGAGAGGGAGTGAAGATGCAATAGCAAAGACCTTGGAAGTGGGTAAAGAGAGGGATCAGAGAGAGATAATGAGTGGAGCTCAACCCAAAAAAAAAACATATTTGAAGGAGGAAGCGAGAATGAAGGAAGAAGATAAGGAGCTGTATGGGAATTCTTTGAAGGCTAGAACATCAAACGAGATATCATACTCCAAACAGATTTTTTTATTAAACACGGAGAAATCTCCAGCTGCCAGATTTTACTCTGCCGGGAAATGTGGCAACCAAACAGACATTGCATGTGTGTTTCGGAATCCGTTAAAAGAGTGATTTTACGGATTTTGAGTTAAATACATAAAATATGTTTTATCTTGATTTATGTGTATCCGGAAAATATGTTTTATTCTTCATTTTCTTTTCAATTATTGCTTTAGTAAGTGCTAGATAAAAAAAATATTAATTTGATAAGAATGTATGAAGGGTAAAAAAACCCAAAAAAAAAAGAAAAAAATGAACCAAAAAAAAAGAGAAAAATATAAAAAAAAGCACAAAAGAGAGAGAGAAATATGAAAAAAAAAGCAAAAAAAAAAGAAAAATAAAAGAAAAAAAGGGAGAGAAAATAATAGTTTGTGACTTGTTTGTTTTCCCTTCATTCATTTTAAGTTTTATTGAAATATTTAGCACTAACTAAAGTATACATCCGTGCCATTTTTATTTCATTATCCTACCTTATTCATTATAACCCATCAAAATCCTTTTGATTTGTGTTTGCATTGGGATAATAATAGTAGAGATTGAGATGATAAACAAGCCTATGGTAGATGGGTTGCAATTGGTGGAATTGAGCGAAACACCAGCCCTTATTGTCTTGAGAGAAGAGTGCTATTACATGACTAGTGAGGGATATTCTACTATCCTTTATCTTAATCAAATGACGTGCCTTGATACTTGCATTTTTAGAAAGTGGAATTGATTTTTAGAAAGACTTGATTGTTGAAAGTTTGAATTGTTTCCAATTTTTGCATTGCTCACTTTAAAATCTTGCTTCTATTGTTTTCTTTGGTAATTTAAGAATTAAAATCTTGAGGACAAGATTTGATGCAAGTGTGGGGGTGTGATAACTCCCCAATTTTACTATCATTTGAGAAATATTTTAATATGTTTGGGGAGTTATTAATCCAAAATAAAAAGATTTATGGGTGATTTTGATAAAACGTGGATTGATCCCATGATTTGGGGAGATTTTATTGCAAAGATAATAATTTTAGAAATAGTTAGGAATAAAAGAAAAGAACAAATTTTGGTTTTAGCTATTATCTTATTATTATTATTATTATTATTAGCATATGAATCAGTTTTGGCATTACAGGACGGTGCGTTTTGGGATGAATGACTGAGTTTGAAGCAGCTGACCACTTGGAGGATGAAAACGGCGTCGTGGGATAAAGCTAGAACCTCGAGAAACCTAGAAAAATACGGAGCTTCAATATTCAATGACACCTCTTGACGGCACGAGGAGAAAAAGACGAGAGGCAACAGGACGTAAAACGAGGAACAGCACGCACGAGATCGGAGAAACAGTTTGGACGGCTTTTATAAGCTGGATTTGCTGTGCATGACCAAAAAAAGAGAGAGCGAAGAGCAGAGCTTGAAGACGAGAAGCAGAGGCACTGAGTTTTGGCGGCTGATCTGACGAGAGTTGGAGCAGCAGAACACGCACAGCTTCTGGAGAGATTCAACGCTGACAACGGCCACGCAAAGGCAAGGAGCATCACGAGAGCTTCAGTTGCAACCAAGAGAGACGAGAGCAACAGTTTCGGCGTCACCTGGGATAAGGAAGACGGCACTGTTTTTTGTCATTTAATTGAGTTGTATGCATTTAAATCTTATGAATTGCATTGGTGAAAAATAATCCTAGGCATCTCTCATTGTTGAATTAAAGTTTTAGTGAAATTAGTAAACCTTTAGGACCCCAATTATTCAATTGATTCCCTCAACCTAATTAATTACATAATTGCATTGATTATCTCGTTTATGTCTTAGTCCTCATGGGAACGATATTTTTATACTACTTACGACCCGTACGCTTGCGGTAAGTTACAAGGCGAACACTCACCTCCGTCTCTCATCTCTCGATGACTCGGTCTCTACTCTCTCAGCTCAGTCTCTCTGTCTCTCACTCTGATCTGTCGCCTCTCTTCGTCTCTCAAGTCAGACCTCACTCACCTCAGTCTCTCACTCACTTGTCGATCGTCGTCTCGTCTGTCGTCTCTCTTGAGTAGCCAAGTCGACTCCAGTCTCCAGCTCCAAGAGTCATTTGTGCAGTGCAGTCCATTTCAATTTTTTTCCTTCTAAATTTTTTTTCTCAGCTTCCATTCTCAGCTTCGTATGTGTTCAGATAGATTATACTTGTTAGGTGCATCACATTAATTTGGATGTCATTTGTCTAACTATCACCGCTAATGTTTTTCCTGTTGCACATGTATAAATGCTGGTGGTGTAAATCAGGTCCTTGTTACACTTCGCTTAGCCAGATAGTATAATTTTATAACAAATTCAATGTCTTTCTTTGCTAAGCTTATTCTCTTTGTCCTATTCTTGCTTGCTTCAAATATGCTGGACCTCCATATCTACTTGAGTGAAATTTGATTATATTTTTTTGGGTGTCACGGGTAGCCCGTTACCCATGACACCCGCCCGTTTAGACCTATGCCCCGTGGGCAAGGGCCTAAACGAGTTAGACCATAGGTACGGGGCATCCCGTACCCGTGGTCTCCTTCACGGGCGGGGCACGGGGCGGCCCCCGGGGTAGCCCCACCCACCCAATGCTCAGCCCTACTTCCATCAATAGATTTGGTGGCTACCAAACGGGTCCTTGCTTTGCTCAAAATTTCAATGATTTATGACCTTTTGACACTAAATTGCAATTCTTCAAGACCCTTTCTGCCCGTACTGACAACCATTTATTTTTCCAAAAACAAAAGCTCATATATTTTAAAAAAGTAATGATACAAATTTTGAGATACGGTAAGAAATTCAACCCAAAAATATATGATAACAAAATTGATTTTATATAATTAACTATAATTCAAACAATTAAAAATTTATGAGAAACGTGGGTTCCTACCGTGGAGTTGCGCCGCACGTGGCGATATGAGAAGGAACGATATACCTTTCTCTGCTGTGTGCTTCAGAGAGACGAGGGAGAAACGAAACACAGAAACCTAAGAAACCGATAGAGGGGAAAATGCAGCAGAGATAATTGCTGCTACCCAAATGGCTGATCACACTGAAGCCATTCATCCACCCCACGATCTGAATGCCAAATGGAATGCTTGCCTTGATCTTTCTATCCGTCGCTTCCTCCACTCTTCCTTTGTCGGTGCCTTGGGTGGTCTCCTCTTTTTCAGTCGGTTCCTTCTTTTTATCCTTCATTTCACCATTCTCTTTCTTCTTCATTTTTCTTCTGTTAATGCTTACCTATTGGAAATCCTCAATCCCATAATGCTTGTGGCGTTCTAGCGCTATGAAGTTGGACAATTTTGCATCTTACAGCCGCCATTTCTCCTTATTATTGTTGGCTGATTCAGTTTCTGAGGGCTCGCATTTGCTTCCTACTAGATTCGAAGTAGGACTTTGTACTTACTTTACTTTTTCTTAAATAAGCTACTTCATTTCAGTTATAAATCAAGTTGGTAGGATCTGAGAAAGAGCACAGTTACTTTGCTTTTTAAGTGCCTCCCTTCTCGTCTTGCCGAGTATTAATTTCTGTTTATAAAAAAAAAAAATAGGGTCATGGCAAGTTTGGCTGAATCACGGTCAAACTTAGGTTGGCCTGACTGCATCTCCCTATGTGGATATCCACTTAAAATGAGATGAAAGAATACAAGACAAGAATGACCAACAAAATCCTTGAGCTCAGTTAAGACAAAAACAATAGAACCAAAGAATGCAGCAAGTGTTAGAGGATTTTTAAAATGAGAATGTGTGATTTTTCTTTTCCAAAGGAAGAGATGTAATTTTGTAAAGAGTCGTACTTATAAATTAATTAATTTATTAATTAATTAATTTATTTGAAGGGTGTGCAGGGGTTGTAATTCCAAAGTTATGTATTCCTACATACCTAACTCTTTATGTAAAAGTCATTATGGTTGTAACTTTTAATTGAAAAGACATTATTTCTAAAAGGTACAACTTCAAGATATCTCTCCAAACTCTATAAATACCATCCCCATCTTTCCATTTGGACACACAATTGTACATATAATTTTCCTCAAAATAAGATCAAACTCATTGTCTTTCTCTTTAGGTGCACATTTAGAAAAAGTCAAATTATCACTTTGTAAAAGTTTTTATTGTCTTGGCTTGAGTATTGAAAGTGCAATCTATATTCAAGGGTCTCTATTGTATCCTGCAAGAAATTTACCAGTTAACCCAACTTGCACCCTATAATATAGGAATAGGTGGGGGTGAATTAAGCCTAAAGAAAAGTGTTGTCCACACCTTAGAGACATTGTGCACAACTTTCCTTTCCATCTTTTTCATCTCTTCTTCTTGTACTCTTCAAAGAACTATTCCCACCAATATCACTATCACTAATGCCAATACGAGGAGCAGACCTTTAAGTCATAAAAGAGCTTCTAATGATACCTTGCAACCTAATATTGTAACGGGTAAATCTAGATGCTTCACAAACCAAGAAAAAGGCCAGAGGGGGTGGTAATCCTAAGGTTTGCTCTACAAAAGATCCCAACCCCTTTATCGCCAAAGCTGCTTTAACAGTTTGTAAACTCTCCCTTAAAACAAGAGAGGAAGAAAATCTCTGGAAGACTACATAAATCTCCATGAGATCATATAACCAGTGTTGAAGGGTTCCAGAGAAGAGTAAATTTTTGGAAGAAGGTGGGCAGTGCATCCTTGAGGGAAGGCTGTTGCACTGTTTCTCATGGGTTTAAGGCTATTGTTTAGCTTGTCTTTGTTGAGAAGATCCTAAATAACCCACGGCCTGAATTATAATCTTTCAAAACCATGTTTTGTTGTCATATAATTCAAATATTAAACTTGGTGGTTGCGAGTTACTTGGGGGGGGGGGCTTTAGGAGTTGTACCTTTGTAAAAAAACACCTAGAGTGTACAAGGCACTTGAGATGGTTGCCTTGCGTCCACCAGAAATGCAATGCTATTTAGGTGCTTGCGTGAAGGTATAGTTAGCCATAGGTGTTGAGACCTCCTGGTGAGGTTGCCTTTTGCTTTTGACAACACAATCATGATCATTTCCCAGGCATAATCTGTCTTTACAAGCATTTGTTCCGAGCATAATGAATTTTGTTTGTTTTGATTGACCATGGCAAGGCAAGCTATTATATTGATATTAAATTTACCTGGCTACTCTAATTATTGTGCTAGGGAGTCCTGTGACTCGCTGGGCATCAGTAGCTTTTGGTGCTGGAGTGGGAATCGGATCTGCATACACAGAATGTTCTTATCTGTTCAATGGATCCTCTGCTAAGCCCGCGTCACTTAAGATCTCAGAGATTCCTGCTCAGGTAGGATGTTCTTATTATATCTTATCGTATGCTTTGTTGAGTTTATGTCAACGGCTGCAGCCATTACTTTGTTGACATCGTGGTAAATTTTTGAATAAGAATTTTATTTTTTCTTTCTTCTGTCTTTTCCTTTTACATAATGCCTCTCCCATTTTCACTTCCACTTCCTTCAAAAACTCTTTCAAACTCTTTCATCATGCCAAATGGGCAATAATTTTGTTATGAGTCCTTAGATTTAATTTTTCCCCAAAAAAAATGATCGAATATCAAATACTCTGTTTTGGAAAGCAACTACGGGAGGTCAGTCTGATAATTTTGCTAATTACCTTGCGGCACACATGTATTCAGAAATTGGATCAGGAACAGGAGTAGCTTTTAGTTTTCAGAAGGAACAGGAGTCGGAGTAGTTAGAGAGATACCGGTCGCAGTTGAAGCTGAATTTTCTCAGAGATGATAGTTGGGATATAGATTTACTCGATTTTGTATGATGTAGTTCTTCCATGATTTCGTAAAGGAAAGCCGGACATCATTGATGCAAATATGACTCACATCATTACCCTTTGTTTTTTCCTCCTGTGAACTTCTGCTACGTCATATCTGAGAGAAAAAAGGCATAAAAATAAATTTGCTTGTCACAAGCCTTGTTTTTCCTTCCTCTCCTTCTTCATTGAGCTTGTGCATTTCCTAATTTTCAAGAGTTTCCCAGGAATGTTCCTACTGTTGCAATAGATCATTTTATCGGTAGAAAGATGATGTTATTTCCAGTGTGTAATACAAAATATCATTTTACCTTGAGCATTCCTTGCCTCGATGAAATGGACCAAATGATAGGTAACAAATTATTCACAAGTGCTATGTCAGCAGAGAATGACCGCGATCTGATATATTATAACACTGAGTTCAAGATTTCAATTTGTTTACTCTCGTGTTGTACTTATTCTAATTTAATTTTTAAGGAGAAAATATCACTTCAAGGTGCTTGTATTTTGTCTGTGTTTTATTTTAAGTTGTATTCTTCTACTGGATACAATCTTCTTTAAGATACTGTTAAATATTAAATGTGAGCGCATTTAAATCTAAATATTGATTTACTGTTATAGAAAGATTAACCCATTTCATTACACTCAATCCATTGATTTTTCATCTCTTTTATTTGCTTTTGTCGAAAATGTTAATCACTTTATTTTGGAAAATACATAGGTGGACCATGGAGTGGCCCAAACAATATTAATTTTGATGAGTTATAATTTCCTACAGGTTTTTTTTAATGTCCTCCCTCAACCAGCAACGAGAGTTTAAATTTAGTGGAAATAGTTAGTATTTCATATCATGGAAAGTTAATGTTTAAGTCTCCATTAGCACATTGAGAAAATAAGGAAGAATTAGCTCTAGAATGTAAAGAGGTAATAGTCCACTTTGATTACATTCTTTTTTTTTATTGTTAAAAAAGAAAGCGCATAACAAAGTTAAAGGGGGAAAAAAAAAGGCAGGGGGCTAATCAATGGACACTGTTATTTTTATTCAATATTTCCAGCTCCCAATTAGGGCCTGATTCGATCTATCTGGCATAGCTTGTTCATAATGCTAATCTTAACATGTAGTATTTTACATTAAGGAGAGTTGAATGTCCTTTGGAGAGGCCTAAAATAAAACACAGCGGAGAAAGAATGAAAGAATAGATTTATTGCTCAATTACAGGATGTATAAATGGTGGCCAAAAATGTGAGACGGCGAATGGGAAATTGGAAGTAGGAGGCCACCAAAGAATCGAAAAAAGGCATACATAGAAGGATGATGGGTTCCCAGAGGAGGATCTAAGAGTCCTGCTCTTCTTCTTGATGTCCATCTTTGGGGTCGTCGCCCTTGTTGTTGCCATCATCATGATGAGGGCTGGCGTCATCGTCTTCAGCAGCAGGTTCAGGCGGAGGAGTGCCAGCGCCGGCACTGCGCTTATGGGCTGCGGCCTGGAGGACATGGTTGTAATTTCCCTTCTCCATGAAGAGCTGAGCAAAGTGGTGCCTGCAGTACAGGACGCCGTCCAGGGCGGCGTAGGAGGAATGTGTCAGGGGGCACCCTGCATGAGCGCACCTGAAGCACGACTTATGGAAGCTATTTTCTTCCAGCGTCATCTGCATCACCATCACCATCATCATCATCATCATCATCATCAATGCATACATATCCATCTCTTTATCATCATCTATCTATATCTGAATACAACCTTGACGCATAACCAATTACCTTCTCGAGTGGATACACGGTTTTTCCACAAACAGAGCACTTTTCCTGGGTTCCACTGAACATGTAAGACAGCTTGCTTGCAGTCCTAGACTGTATTCATCAAATCATATTTCAATCCATATGCATGCGTCATGATGATGCAAGTTAAACCTCATTGATGAGAAGCATATATAGTGAACGTACCAGATCACCCTTCTCGGTGGACCTCGCTGCCGATTTTTGATTTCACCACACAGCGCGCGCGCGCGCGCGCATATAGCTTGTCAGACATCAAAGTTTCTGATTGAACGAGCAAAAAGATGAGACACACACACAGAGGTTAGGTATACCTGATTGAAAGTTCTTGCTGAAATTGCCAGATTCCTTGAAGAGCTGCTCAAAATGGGGCTTGCAGTAGAGGACACCGTCCATCCAGGAGTAGCTGCTCATCTAACTCACCCATCAGATACATTGAAATTTAATTAACGATTATTCTATAACAGGAAGAATTCAAGAAGCTATGCATAGAGAGAGAGAGAGAGAGAGAGATGGAGCATATATATATACCGAGAGAAATCCCTTGCAGTGGCTGCACTTGAAGCAGGATTTATGGTAAGGAGTGCCCTCAAGGGTCATCATGTCCACCACATGGACGGTCTTATCACAAGCTTTGCATTTGTCCAAAGTTCCAGTGAAAGACATGTTTTCTTCTCTTTATATTTTGTTTTCCAATTTATGTCTTCTTCTTTCTTCGTTATCCTTCCCCGCACAAGGCAATCCTTTTTCCTGTCCTTCTTGCCCGTGTGTTTTTTTTTTTTTTTAATTTTTTAAACTTCAGCTGGCAGTGCGGGTGATCCCTGCAACCGAAGGAGTCTGTCTGAGTTTAAGAAATGAGATGTTATTAAATGAAATGAAGAGAGACCACCCAGACAAAGTCTAAGAATGCGTGTGGAGCAAAAGGATTTTATACGAATGGATGCCCAGAATAGGACGAGGCAAACACGGAGGGCTTGCGTTTGAATTGGTGGACGGCATGCCCATTCATTGGAGTGAAAGAAGGATCGTGGACGGTGATGTGACCTGTTCAATGTTGCATATAAATTCATGGGAGGCATCCAAAATGCGTCTGAGAATTTTACTATGTTGGGGCCTGGCCTTGTGTGTGTGTATAAATATATAGTAAAACATATTCCCACGTTGAACGATATACGGGACAATCTCATTGTGTGTATGTTTTGAGGTGATGATGTAATTAAAAATGAAAGGAAAGACGACGTTTGACACTTGTGCGTGGGTTGTATATCATTGTTGTCCAAAGAAGACAAAGTAACAACACAGAGGGTGTACGTACAGTTGAATTGTAGAGGAAGTTAATTGAAGTCTATTATAAGGGGGAGAGGTTTGTTGAAGAATAAATGTAGGAGTAAATATAGCTGTTGGTTGATAACTAATTAAGCGCAATATTGATGATGGATAAATGAAGTTGAGGCATAGCATGCGTGGATATATATGTGTGAAAGCATGTGATGATATATTGGTTGGAAAGATGGGCAAACAAAAGCATAAGCAAAGACACGTACGGACAGCACACGTCGCGCGGAATAAGCGGAGATGGTTTCATTCATTCATTCATCATCATGGCTTCTACTTTCTCTTGTTTTAAAGCATGCACCAGCCTGGCAATACATTAATCATATGTGAACTGAATTACGAGCTTTACTTGAATTCAATCAATAACTTCTTCATCCATCTCATATTAATTAGCTGTCGTTCTCTATTCCTACCACCCACACACAGTTTTAACACGACCTTCATCTCCCTGGCTACCTCATACATACACCCTCTCCAATTTTCATGTCAATCTCACATTCCATGTCAAGGATACACCCACCTATATATAACATATATACATGCATGCCGTATTCCTATTGTTTCTTCTTCTTCTTTCTAATTCTAACCACCCATTTACTCTTTAAGAATTTAGATTTTGTTCATCATCAACTAATCACATATAACATACAAAATATTTAAGACTTTTTATTTTACAGATTGACAGAATTTGTGGTCTCTCCAAGAACGAATCCTTGTTTGTTCCGGGAAGCAGGGCCCATTATCCGCGGGAGACAGCCGTTACAGCGTGAAGCGACGTCGGGCGCTACGTGATCCCCAAAAATACGCCTTCGTATTGCTGATGTGATGCCCCCCACACGCCGTCAAATTCGTTTATTGATTTACGTATACGTGGCACTTCCCTCCCTCCATTACCTGTATTACCTGTCGGCAAGGACCGGAAATAATTCCCTACATTCTCACCCCACTTTACTCCCTACACCTCTTTCATCTCCACCTCTCCTCCAATCTTGACTCCACCTTTTATGATTGGACGTCTTCTAGGGAACGGGATTTGGATTTTAAAAAAATAACATTACATAATTTTCTTAAAAAGAAAATAACAAATGTTGTGATTGGATGATGAGAACGAGTTCGAGAGGGACAGCTGGAAATGGAATCAGGCTAGGGAGATCAGAAATCAGAGGGCTGGGAAGGCGGGTTGCAAAAGCACAGGGCTCACACGGATTCCACGCGAGGAGGAGGGAGTGAGTCACAACGTACGTATCCATGGCATCAAGGGGCTTATCTGTTTAAGAGGCCCACCCCCACCCCCTCCAGCTGAGAGTTGCATTTTCTCACCCCATACACTCACTCACTCACTCACTCATCCTCAGCACCACCCTCTCTCTCTCTCTAATTCAAATCCATGGCCGACCTCCAAACTAAGCCCCACCCTGCTCCAGCCCCCATCGACTCCAAGCCCGTCGACCCCCCTCTCGCTGAGGTTCCTCCGCCCCACGACGCCCCTGATAACAAGCCCGTGCTTCCACCGCCCGAATCCCAAGCGCTCGCTCTTGTTGAAAGTGAGTTCTCTTCTTTCATTTTCTCACTTACTTCTTTCTTGTTGCCTCTCACTATTTCCCCTTCTTGGATCAATATTAACCAGTTCCCGTCATAATCCAACTTAGTTTTACCCTTCACACTCTAGTCTTCTTTTGCTCATTCTCTTAATGCTGCCATCTTGTCTCTGTTCTCCATCTAATACTTACTGGAGAACGAAAGACCATCAAACCATGAAAGTTTCGCCTTGTTTTCCCTCCTACCAATCCCACTCCCTACTTTAATTACTGCCCGAACTATATATATATATATATATATATCCTTTTCCATGATATATTTTTTTTACCCTTTCTTATCTGTTTCATCTGAGATTTTTTTTCAGGAACACAAAAAAAAAAAGCATTCTAATGAATTTCCCGATTTAGCGGTTCTCTTTCTTCATCATATGGGTTAGATGATTCGGTGTCTAAAACGATTTCAATTATTCATTTTCTCTCTCGGTCTATTTCCCTTTGGCTGACCTTCACAGGGCTGATCTCCGATCGTTCTGAATATCTCATACTTATTGGATCTGTGTACTTATCATGCTTTTCTGGATAGCCATCAATTCTAGGCCTTCATATATTATCCTTTTTATACTTATATTCCACATATTTTAATTGTGTAGTATGGCCTACTTTCCAATCAAAGAGACAATTCTCTCCTTTCCAACAAAGAAATTTACTTTAGGCCTGAGATGGGACCCCAAAAATTAATTTCGTTCCCCATATTGTGAGGGTCCTTTTCTACTCTTCTAATGTTGCTTTAATTTACAAGAAAAGTTAAAAACTTTTTCTGTGATTGGCTGATTGTCTCTTTAATTCATTGCCAACTGGACAGTGCGCATCTTAAATATTCGATTATATATTTGCTTTGTTCTTTATAAGATTATTTTATTTCTAAGTGGACTCCTTTATTCCTCATCATATCGGCAGCTGTGCCTATATCACCACTAAAGTATCCTTTGATATTCCGCATTATTTTATTTCTTTTTCTCGGATGTATTACTTATGAGGGCAGGTGAATTATTTCATGGTTAATTGATTTAAGTTTTCCAATAAATCTAATGGTTATACTTTCTAGCTTTTTTTCGGCTTAGTTGGATGCAGAAAATTTAGTTGCATGAGGCAATTGGCCCCTTCTCTCTAGTCTCAACTCTATCAATTAAGTTTTTTATGCTTGTAATGTACTACCTCCAACTAGACTTATATTTAGGATCGGATGCAGTATAAATATGACCCTGATGCGGCCAATTCATTCATTATTTGAATACTTCCTAGATTTATCGAATTCTATCTCAGAAAATGAGAACTAAAAATGGTGTAGTGAGATTACTGGAAAGATTCCCTATTTTTGGATTCTTGGACATACTCTTTTGACTTTTGATGAATTTAGACTTCTAAGGATGAAACAACAACATTTATCATCTTCCATAAAAATATTGCCTTCTTTCTATCTTTGCTGAATTCTTTCACTTCACTTGGTTGGACTTGTAAATAACGGCTATAATTTTAAAATTGATATGTAATATAATATTCACGCCTCTCTCTTTAATGTATTCAACTCACTTGTCATAACTTCTGCCTTACAGAGGCCCCAGAAACTGCAAAGAAGCAAGGAGGATCCATTGACAGGGGTTAGTTTTTAATTTTTCTAATCTTTTCAGTTCATTACATTGTCTTTTACTTACTTGGATTGATCCTTATTAATACTGCAACTCTTGATCATGCAGTTTTTCCACAAACTGTTGGGAAGTTTTTCTAAAAAGGGGAAAAATTGTAACTGCTTGAATGAATCAGTTTGTAAGCTATCTAGTGAAGTTTCTGTATTTTCTACTCTCTGGGCATATGGCAAATTCATACATGGATTTTCATATCACATATACTTATCTCTCCCTTTGTCATAGTACTAACTGCTAACTTAGATTTGAAACCTCCTTATTATCTGATAATAACTTACCTGCGATTTTTGTAGGGTTTTGTTATCAGGTTATTCAACGAAAACATAGAGTGACATTTTGACATGATTTCTAATACACCTGCTGATCATTGACTCTTGATTTTTTTTTTTGAAAAAAAATCTTTCATATGACATAATTAAATTGATGAACTATTAATAATGACCTATAAAATGCATGTATATTGCTTCATTCTAAATATCCTGTCTGAAGATATTTGTTTGCTTGTCGTTTCCGGTGGTACGCGTATATCTTCTTTAGCAAGAAGCTTATATACTTTCTACATGCTGTACAGATATTGCTCTGGCAGAAGTGGAGAAAGAGAAAAGGTTGTCCTACATCAAGGCATGGGAAGAAAGTGAGAAATCCAAAGCAGAGAACAAGTACGACTTCCTTCAGTTCTCTTGTGCTTTGTTTGACATGAACCTATTTGCTTAGATATATTTTATCTAAAGGTGCGACGCATATACGAACCTATTTTGCTACTGTCTTAGAAGACTCGAATCCGATTCTTCAAATGCCGAATATGAAATTCCCTGCAACACATGGCAGGAGTGGTCCTTTTGCAGTTTTCACATATTCTTTGCTAGTTTTGTTCTATAATCGTGCTCTTGATCTGTCATCATAACTGAGTTAAAAAGAAATATTGGGGTATGTTAACAGAGCCCAAAAGAAGCTCTCTGCTGTTGCTGCATGGGAAAATAGCAAGAAGGCAGCGCTTGAAGCTCAGCTGAAAAAAATTGAGGTAATACTTACGCTGTTACTCACTCAATCGTTTGTATTTTAGAGCTTAAAGTAAGCTTTCACTTGGAAGCTTATACTTTAGAATTGAAGTAATGATATAGAACAAGAGGGTGAAAGGCGGAGGGGAAAACTAGATAAATACAAGGGAGGGAGGATTCAAATATCAATTTTAATTCATATTTCAAGGCGTGTGAAGATAGGAAATTCTACTAAAAGAAAATAATTTCATTAATCTAAACCTGATCCAAACCATTATTTGAAAGATAATATAAAATCTAAATCTTCCTGAACTAGGGTAGATTCCTATCACTCCTCATTAATATCATATTCCGTCAAGCAGTCATTGGGAAGTTTCATGATACATGATAGTAGTATGATTCATGGGAGCACTCAGATATTAGAGAAGCACCATATTTTGCTGGATCAGACAATGTCATGGTTATAATTTCTGATCCGGAAGGAGGGGGGACACAAAACACAATCGCATAAGATTTTTTTTTTTGGTGTTGATTGAAAATGAAAATGTGCATGAGCAGGAAGAACTGGAGAGAAAGAAAGCAGAGTATGGGGAGAAAATGAAGAACAAGGTAGCGTTGGTTCACAAGGAAGCGGAGGAGAAGAGGGCAATAGTTGAGGCCAAGCGAGGCGAAGAAGTTCTCAAAGCGGAGGAAGTTGCTGCTAAGTATCGCGCAACTGGGACCACTCCAAAGAAACTTCTTGGGTGCTTTTAATTCCTTCTTTCCTTTTTTTTTTTTGTCTGCGGTTTGATATTTTATGGTAATGAATATTAAATTTAAATTATGTGCCTATGTTTTTTGGGCTTTGCTTTTGAAGTTGTTCTGTACGTGTGTAAGAAAGATAAAACGTCAAGAACAAAAAATACAAGATCAAATTTGTGACACCTTTCTGTCTGTACGATGTGTTGTTCAATTGATTTTACACTAGCAGGAATCTTCTACTCATCGGGTAATGGCCTGCTTATCTTTGTTCTCTTTTTCGTCTCTTCTGCTGTGTCCCCTTTGGAAGTCTTCTGTTAAAAGCAGCACAGGATTATTGGTTTTCCATTAATTTAAATACGCTTTTTCAGTATCGCAGATATCATTTTAATCCTTTGAAAATTGTTTTGCTTAAAAATGATCCGCATGGCTAAACTGAAGCTATTGTTGTCATGTTAATCGAACAAATGGTGAGGCCATAACAGTTACTTCACATGCTTTAAAGTGTGCATTTTAGTCTCTAATGTTCATAAAGCGCAGTGTTGGAACAAACCGTGCGAGATTATCATCTCGGAACTTCCGTAGCAAGCTACTAGTATATTAGTTATCACATATGTTAACATCCCCAAATGATTGTCATTCTTGTTAGCATTTCTTTTTTTTTGGGTGAATTCTTGTTAGCATTTCTATATGTAGGTAATTAGGATTGGAGGAATGTTAATTTTTTTTCATCTGAGAGGAACTCGTACCCGCTGGGAGTATTTCTAAATGTGGGACTAGTTTGTAGTGCAATTAGGATTGGAGGAATATTAATTTCTTCATCTCAGAGAGAGGGACTCGTAACCACTGGGACACCGTCTCTTTATGTGTTTTGAGAATTTCGTTAGACGAAAGAAATCTATAAATTCTGAGGTATTTTGTAGAGTTCAAAATGGTTTTATGAATTTTGAGATAGTTTTTACAGATTTCGAGATAATTTTATCTTAACTTACGTGAACTGTTAAATAAATGGTGTTTCCAAACAAGCACAGTGGTTTTGAAAATTCCATCGAGAGAAAGGTATTTCGTTGAAAGAAAGGAGTTTACGGATTTTTAGATGGTTTTACGGATTTCAAAATGGTTTTTATGAATTTCGAGATAATTTTTAAAGATTTTAAAATAGTTTTATCTAAACTTACATGTACCATTACGGGAACGAAGTTCCCAAACAAGCACAGACTATCTATCTATAGGATTATGGTGGTCTAAACACCACAATTAATTTATGCATGAAATTTGTAATTTTAAATTGTAATAGTAAAAGGCTAATTAGGGTGGCCATTGTTTGCACAAGAGAGCATGGTTTATCACCTTTCACTCGTAAAACAATCCAAAGCCTCAACGGATGCACAACAAGAACACCCATAAAATATTGTGGATCGCAAAGTCACGAACAAGTGAAAAATACGAGGAAATGAATCCAGGACATAGGGCAGAGCAAGTTAACATTTCGTATATGTGTGTGTATATACTTATATTACTGATCGAATGAAGGCTAACGAACACCGAAATTCAGCAATATAGGCAAATAACCAGCATCATCCTACAAGATCTCCGACATACACATATAATATGCCTTCCACAGAAATACTACAACAAGATACCCCAACCAAAATGACCGGATCCCTACATACACAAGGTACAGAAGCTGTAGGTAGCAGTAGCAGAAGCTATAGAGGAGAGATGAAAGAGTTAGGTTCTAAGAAGTTCATGTCATTGTAAATGGGGAAATCCAACAGGAGCTGCAGGGCAGTGTCTGAGGAGTCTTCCAAGTCATTAGAGATGGAAGAGTCGTCAGACGCAGCCATGAAAGCGAGTGTCGTCGGAGGCTGCGCAGAGGAGGAGGCTGTGGTGGCAGTGCACTTGGTAGAAGAGGAGGATCCCGGAGAGGAGGCGGCGTCCACGTTGCGGAAGGCGTCGCCCACTTCGGAGTTCCACAGACGGAGGAAGAAGTCGGAGTTGGGGGAGGAATAGTGAGAGGTGTCTCTGGAGAGGCGAGCCTCGGCCTCCAGCCTTGCACTCTCCCACTGAGCCATGTGGCGAGTGGAGACGGAGGCGGCGGTGTGGGGCTTGTTGGGATCAGAGGACGAAGTCGAAGAGGAAGAAAGAGGCTTGTGGGTGAGAGGGTCGAGCCCCATGCACAAGAGTCGCTTCTTCAGGTGAGTGTTCCACAGATTCTTTATCTCATTGTCCGTTCTTCCTGCTAGCTGTGACGCTATCGCCGCCCACCTGTGCAAATATTGTTTATTAAACACCTCAATTCCTGCTTCATTCGTTTCCAAACAAGAGCCCACATCCCTTTATCGGTTCATTGGTAGCTTCCTCATGTTGATCAGCTTAGAATCATGTATACCGCATAGAAACTAGCTACATAATAAGGAAATTAAGGAGATCGAGTACCTATTACCAAGGATGCCATGAAGCTGTATTACAAGCTTCTCTTCCTCAGCACTAAATGGACCACGTTTTATATCGGGCCTTAGATAGTTCGTCCACCTTAGCCTGCAACTCTTCCCACAGCG
>JANTPZ010095204.1:0-24362 GCA_025593235.1 Vachellia pachyceras | reverse complement strand
CTATTAGTTAAATACTCATTGAATAAAATATATTATTCTTCCTTCAATTTTATTGTAGTTATAGCTATTTTTATTCTGTTCTCAAAACCAATTTTAAACCGTTTAGAAATATCCCATAAAAGATTTTTTTAATTCAAGATACTACAAAATAAATGTACATCAATGAAGGAAATTTTAGTTTTAGTTAGTTAACTACATATTAATTGATTGAATCAAAGAATTTTGATAGTTAAAGAAAAATCTGCATAGTCAACTGGATGAATCAATTTAGAACCTAACAACCCGGTTATGTAACCGATCCAGTGCATGGGTGACTCTAAGTCATGCTAAGTTGCTAACACGGTCAACCTAACGAGTAGGGGTGAGCAATCGGTTATTCGGTTTAGTTACTTCATTAACTGAATTTACCGAAAATCAAAGTATGCTTATTTAAAGATCGAACCAAAAACCAAATTAAATTCGGTAACCAAACCGAATTATATCAATATATTTAGTTATTTTTGGTTAACCGTAGACATCCATTCAAGATTCACAAATAAAAATCAAAAGGCATTGGGAAAGAAGAACCACAGCCTGGAAATTTCAAGATTCACGGTTATATATCACAAATGCTCTCAAGGTTCACAAACACAGGAGAAGAAATCGCGAATACCCATATCCATTCAAGATAATACATAGGAGAGTAACAAGTAACAACAAAACCACATAATTTTAACGGCAAACCGCACAAAAGCATAAATCTGAATCTCAGAGCTGGAAACAAAAAAATCCAACCCTTGAGGTTGAGGGTGAAAAGAGGAGAGAGGGAGAGTGAGCCCGAGCAATCACTAGAAGCAGGGATGGGAGGCCCAACCCACCTAAACCTGACAGGTTCGGGCTAGCGAAATGCCAGCCAGTGCCGCTCAACCCACAAGTTAGGTGGGTTGAGCTCCACCCGCCATTTTAATATTTTTTTTAAAAGTACATGTTTTATATTTTTTTTAAAAGAAAAAGTAATATTAAATTCTATTTTTAGAAAATTATTGAAAATTTATTGATGAGATTGGAAAGAAAATAATGACAATATGATATCTCATAGAAAAACTGGATAAAAAAGGAAAAAGAAATTTATTTTTATTTTTTAAAAAAATAAAAACTGGTAAGTTGGCGGGTTGGTGGGCCACGGGTTGCAGTTTTGCGACCCGTTGGGTGGCAGATTGTTGCAGGCTGGCACGCATTTCCATCATTAGCTAGAATGGAGTGTCTTCAGGCTGGCACCTATCGGCAAAGCAATAGTGGTACAGAGAGCGATGAGCAAGATATGAGAGTGAAGTTGAGTAGATGAATGGGTGAAGTATAGGTAAGTGAAGATAACGGATGAATGTGAGAGGTTGGAGATTATGAGCAATCATTGCTTCAATAGGTTACTAGAAGACTTCACATAGGGTTTTCTAGCATGGAGTTGAGCTTTTTTCAAAAGAAGCCCACTTGCAATTGAATTTTGACAAATAAAAAAGGCCATTTTCACAGCATTAATTCGGTTTGTCGGTAAAAACCGAATTTTTTTTCATAGACACCGTTCCAAAAATTGATTTATCTCAAAATAAAACTAAAAAAAATCAAAACCAAAGTAACTAATAAAAAAAAACTGAATTGCGTTCAGTTCGATTCTACTTTTAGTTTCGCTTTGATTTTGCTCACCCCTACTGACCAGTTGTTGGATTGGTTGTGTTGTTTTTAAAAAAATTAGCATCCAAAACAACACTGTTTACACTTTTTATTTTTTAAATATAATTTTTATATTAATAATTATTAGTTTAGTGATTTGAGGATTATAGGAAGGAATATTTTGTCATTATTTATTTTTATATTTTCGCTAGAAAAAAATATTTAATGATAGCAAGCTCTGATATCGATGGATGATAGGTTAATAATGTGATACGAATATTAAATTTGTAAATAATATTGGATAAATACAATTTCACCAATGATTTAAGATATTGAATTAATATTTAATATTTAAATGATATAATGAGAAATTGAAAATTAAACTATTTTTAATGCTTTTATTCTCACCGGTCTTACGTAAAGTTAACTCAAACTGCCACACTTTATCACAAGTCAATCCGGATTCAACAACTTTGGAAATCTGAGATAAATTAAATTGAGATTTATTTACTATGAAACAAGGCCTACGTATTACTCATTACATTGGGTTAACACCTTTTTAGGAATTAAATCATTTTCTTCACATTTATTTATAGAATAATGTATACTTTTAATTTTAAATCATTAATTTCATTTAACGAAAAATTATAATTCAACAAATTTAAATAATAATTATAATATTACTTACCGACAAAATATGATTATATTTTAAAATATAAAAATAAATAGATTAAATAATCAATCTTTAAATACATTTTAACACCATTTAATTACATAATAATAATTTAATTAACACTTTCCATTAAATAAAAATCTACATTATTAAAATTAAAAGATTAAAAGTTTTTATTATTAAAGGATCAAAGAAAAACTTAATCTAAATTAAAAGATTAAATGTATATTTTAATCTTATTTATATTATACATCCCCACCTTGATTTTGTGTTTTGAAAGTTACGAAATTGACAAAGCCAAAAACAAATTTTCACAAAATACCCGCAGCTTTGAAAAACAACCAGCTTTGGGATACAACACAAGGGGCATGCAAACTAAAAATCCTCTGTTAAAAAATGAGGGGCATGCAAAAAATAAGTTTCACAAGTCTCGCTTGTGTCAGATACAAGACTTCACTGCAAAAATTCAGTCCAATCACAATATATAACCTGATCAGAAACTACTTCAACTAATATAATGAACAGTTACCACAAAACCTTTAGATTATGGAAAGGTCCAGATAAAATAAATCAACGTCACTTAAAACGAAATTGACACATTCCCCTTCAAAGCCATGGAAGGAAGGCACTGTATATAGCTCAATGTAGATAACCTTCAAATGCACACCATTAACATCCCTCCCTTTTTCTTCTTTTAAAAGAGAAAGGCCAAAAAGGTCTTCACACGTCAAGGTACACATTACTCTTCATTTTGACTTTCATCCTTGACAAGTTTGATCATATCGTCAATTCGAAGAATTGTAATAGCTGCTTCAGTTGCAAACTGTGGAAAAAAGGTTTTCCTCAGATGACTGCAAAGGGAACTGTCCTGCCAAATCAACAGGCCCTCCGAAAATAAAATGTAACCGAATGTTTACCTGAAGTATTTTTACTTTGCTCATTGCAGGTTCAATGACTCCAGCTTCCAAATTGTTTCTAATCGTTCCCTTAGAAAGGTCCAATCCCATGCTGGCAAAAAAAAAAAAACATCAGGCCAGGCCAAATAAACACGTCTACCACAAGGAAGAAAATATTGATCACAATGACACAGTTACATAGACAAACAAAGCTTTCCCATAAGATTGTCAAATACCTAGATAAATGTTTCTTATCTGCTTTAGTTTGTGCTGTATGGTGGTAAGCACGTAGTTTTGCAACCAACTCAGTGGCATCCTTAGCGGCATTGACAGCAAGGACCTGCAAAGTGTTGTTCACAAATGCATCTTCGGAGTTACTAAATGGTAGTAACAAGAAAATATAACTAGATAGATACTTGGCATAGAAGAATGGCGATCTTGTACAGAATTTACAAGAGAGAAGAAAAAGATTCTTTAGGAAATTGAATCCAAGGGCCAATAACGAATAATAAAATTTGGTGAACTTGTCCAAAAAATTTTAGAATAACAAGCAAATGCTACCGAGAGAGGGTTTTATCATCTTAGCTTGTAGCAACCTTGGGAATGATTAACAAAGATTCAGCAAACTCTGCAATAGCCAACTGCTCCCGAGATCCCAAAGTTGTAGCAAGATACTCCAAATATACTGATAATGCAGATTCAACAGCACCTCCACCAGCCACAACCTACATTTTGAGCGGTAAAGTCAGTGCATAAAATTAAACGACAACCGCAAATTTCACAAGTCATAAAAACATTCCATACAAGTTTAACAGTCACAGTTTAAATTTATCAATATTGATTGAATAACTCTCAAGTATGTCATATTGCAAGGGAGGAGTACATTATGTAGTTGCTGAAAGCTCAATCAAAGGTATAATCAGCAATTACATAATCAATATTACAGGACACAAAATATGGAAATAATCAAATTTGAATTCCAACAATCAAGTACTATTTTTTCAAGTCATTTTAGGAACAAGTAATGCGGAATGTGGGGCATTCTTTTGCTTTCTCTCCTGCAATAAAATCAACCTTCGGTTCGATGATGCTTACAATGCCTGAAAAGCCTAGGGCACTTGTTAAAACTCTTCCATGACTTCTAATCGTTTCTTTCCCCCATAATTTATAAACAGCCCAAGCTGACTTCCACAACATGTCCATTAAAATTTACAGCCTTAGAAATACTTATTAACCATGATTGGAATCTGCCACAGAACTTTGCAACTCTGAAACGCCACTTTTACATATACAGTTCATACAAGCCAACCACCCACCACTTTAAACCCCTTAAGATGCCAAAGGCACTAACATCAAGAAACACACACTCGATCATTCAGCCAGATGTAAATGTATAAGCTTCAGTTTCAAATATTTGAATATACTAATAATTGCCTAACTATTTAACTAAGCACCATGCTCGGAATATTAACCTTTATCTAGTGATAATGAAAATTTAATCAAACTGTCATGGAATTAGCAGTCTATAGCTAAAGAAAAACTAGAAACATGCCCGAGATTCTATTGATTCTTGGGCATTACCTAGAAACCCTAGGCATGAAGCAACACAAGTTACCTAAATTTCAAAAGCCTTAAATATCTGTGCCACAGCCAACCTTCCTATATCCATCAAAGAACCATGGCACTGCACTGTCTGCAAGTTAGCCAATTAAATCTTAATTCATTGGCACCCTATGATAGCTGGCCTCCAATGCAGGTTTTTGTTCCACACATCTCAAGCCACAATCTCATCATTGAAGATGACCCATGCCTCAAGAACAACAGACAAGAATAAAATCATCATATCATTTGGCTTCATAAGTGCATTGTGGTAATTATTCTATTATGTTAATTGATCAAACAATTTCGCTCCATTTTTATAATATATTCAGGGTATGCAACAATGTTAGAAGGATGTCAGCACCTCAAACTTGGACCAACATTCGTTAAAAAGGTTCATCTGATAAGAGCCCAAAGTCAATATTAAGCACAAAATTTCAACCCCAAAACACCTTATATGGCAGACATTTCAACAAAAAAATTATAAATTAAAGTAAAATGAGCATAAGAAACTTCAAAGTCAGATAAAAAGCTACACGATGAAGAAAGTTACCGTATTTGATTCAAGAGTTCTTTTGACAATTGATAAAGCATCATGCAGAGCTCTATCCATCTCGTCAAGCATATAGTCATTCGCACCTCTGAGTACCAAAGAGACCTGTAGAATAATAAAGAAACAGCAATAATACAGGGTGCGATGAAATATGAGAATTAATATATTTTGGCAAAACCTACCAAGAAAACATATTTTCCTTTTATGCTTTTTATTTTGATTTCATGTTTCATTTAATTTTAAGACTCCTTTAGAGTTGGGGGAGGGTTGGTTATGGGGCTCTATAAATAGCCCATATGCAGCTTATGGAAGGATGACTTTTTTGGAAATGAAAATTTGATACGTTCTAGCTGTTCTGTACCCTCTATCTCAGTTCTTCTTTCTCTTCCTCCTTGTCATCTCCCTCATCTTCATATCCCCCTCCTCTCAGTTTATTCACTCCACTTCTCGTCTTACCTCTCCAATCATCTCTATCCACATCCACCCCCCCCCGGGTTGGTATTTTTATTCCCTTCCTACCTCTGATATAATCTTTCTTCAAACATCCGACTACGTTTTCTCAGTGGCTTATACCCAAAATATCCTCTCTGATCAATGCACCTTCTATCTATGCGATCACAAACTGATTGGGGTAGCTTAACACATGAAAGAACATGGATATTCACAGCTGAGAGAAGTGATTTAACTAGTGCTCATCTTGCTGCTTGTGATAACAATTTAGCTTTCCATAGGCTAGTTTTCTCAATCGCTTCTATTACTTGATTGTAAATAACAGATTTGTTCTTTCCTGGATCCACCCAAGTTCCTAAATATTTATCAAGCTTGCTTGAAAAATGAACCCAATCATCTGAGATAGCCTTAATTTATCTCGATGAGATACATTAGGGATGACTACCATATTAGAATTGGAGAGGTTCATTGGTTGCCCCGACAATCTTTCATACTCACTTAAAGTATCCTTTACCATCTGAACTTGATGATCCGAACAATCAAAGAAGAAAAGAGAATCATCTGCATATAGCAAGTGGGATAATGACATGCCATTTCTACAAACTTTAATTCCGTGCCACATTCCATCAGTTTCTAATTTATAAGGCATGAAAGCACATTTGCAGACTAAATGTAAAGATATGGAGATAAAGGATCTCCTTGTCGCAATCCACTTGATGGAGTAATATTTCCTAATAATTTCCCATTGAATAGAATCTGATAGCTGACGGTAGAGACATTGATGAATCAGATTGATCCATTTATCAGGAAAATTCATGGCCTTCAATGTAGCAATTATGAAGTTCCAGGATAACTTATCAAAGGTTTTAGAAAAATCAACCTTCAGTGTCGCTAACCTTTTCCTACCAGCATAAGAGGAGTGGATTTGATGCATTAAATCAGCTGCAATCATCAATAACAATAACTACTACTCCACAGCAATAATGGAGGATTACACACTAAGGAAAACAGAGAAAACACACACTACCCTATGCATTTGAAAGGCACAGGAACTCTTCCAATTCACACTTCAGACTTCTCATGCCCTCTCTACAACCAAACGCACTACTATATAGCCTCCTTTCTTCCTAACTGTCAATACTAAAATACCACAAACACTCACTCACATGGTTCACACCCCACGTCAATATTACCCTTAAGTCCAACAGTGTTTTACATCAAAGTGTCAATACACACTATAAAGTATAAACAATGTACACAAACTAAATCAGTTAAAAAAACAATTATGTCACCACTTTCCTTTTAATTTGATATCTTTAGACTGCGATGGACTTCAATTTTAGGTGACTCAACAAGTGAAGGGTTTAGGTTCCAAAGGTAGCAGGCTTAGACCCATATGCCACCATGATCCAAAATGTTTCTTAATTAGCATGGTTGATTAAACAACGATCAAGCACAATTCAGTATCAAATTTGAGCCTAGTCACTTACAGCACTAGTAGTCTTGGTCCCTTTTATCATAATTACAGCATCATCAGCAATACGCTCCTCCACAACCTCATCTGCACATCCAAGAAGTGTTGGCTCAAATGTTTCCTCCCCTTCCATATCAGCAAATGTTGAGACCTGCATCCATCACATGAAGTTGACATGGCAAGAGTTGAAATTCATTGAGAATTTAGTATGATGAACAACAATGTCAGCTATTACAGGACTAAAAGAACCAACACCTAACAGGCCAGGGTGAAGGCTCAACATGAAATATCAAAATCAAGAGAATGGCCCAATCGACAGCCAAGAAAAAGAGGCGGCTGTTGTAATTTAACTTGAGAAGAGAGCAAAAATCAACAGTCCAAATTGGCAGATAGTACAAAGAACTTTGTGGAATTAGACTTTCATTTTGTTAGACTAGTTGGGCATGGCTACTAGGTATGAATGGATATTTATGAAGGTGAACAGCATGGACAGGAAAAGTTTCACTTACCAGGATGAATATTGAAGGCAAATATTTATGCTTACTACCTACTTATACAATACATCTTCAGCATAACATTAAAGTGAAAGAAAAGGCCTTACCAAAGTTGCACCAGTTGCCTTGGCAACATGGCGCATATCCTCTTTTCTCACTCGTCTTACAGCAATTGCCCCAGCCTCAACAAAGTACTGAAAGAAATTGAAAATTAAAATACAAGAAGTACTTGCTAAGTAGGCCGCCTCAAATCAAATATAGAACACAACATTTGAACCAAAAGAACACAAACATCTCTCAATTTAACACAAGATCAGTAGTAAAACATATCCAATTCAAATTGACATTAGGTTTCACATCCCAAAATAAAAGAACTGAGCAAACATGCAGCAAACCAAAAATACTAATCACTGCATCAGTAGAAACTGGAAGGCATAAGCTGCAAAAATGACACGGTATGGATTCTTGTATAATAAGATGAATATGTAAAACAGAAACTATTCCATGATTGTGTGTGTATAACGACAAAAGGTGCAACATACAGATAAGAAGAAATGAGGGCCCCATGAAAACAAAAGTAAACTCATAATCCTAAAGGAAGAGAAATAAAAGATGCATGAGTAGCTATTTCCCAGAATTCTGATTAACAAATGAAGATGTAAAACTATGGAAAGGTGAGAAAAGCTTGTTTCATCTTAAGCATTCCTGGAAGAATAATCTTTTGTCAAATACATTTGTCATAGGAGAAAATTCAATATAGTTCACAATACACATGTATAGAGTTCCTAAGTTCCAAAGGCCTAAAATAGATCATAAGTTAAATAAGCAAAAGATAATACTAAATGGCTAGGCATTTACCCTGTTTGAATCTCCTCTCAAAAAAGGGAACATCTAAATAAAAACGTACCTTCAATGCCATGTCATCAATTCCTTTAGTAGTAAGAACAACATTGGCCCCAGCTTTCAGTAGTTTTTCAATTCGTTCTTTAGTCATATCAGCCTCTCTGTAATGAAATCAAGCAACCGATTATTGAACACATCGCAGCAATAATATATTATTTAATGCTTCAAGATTGAAGAAAGAACTGTCTTATTAAATATATCTGACAATATGACTATCTGTAAATAACAAATGTCTCTTACAAAGCCCAATGCCATTTTTATGCCCACGTGAAAATGCTATGTTCGTATTTGTGTGACAGTTTAAATAAAATTCGTCCAGGGAAGGTCCATATATGGCAGAAATATATTATATACCTTTGACGAATTTTCTCAAGTTCCCTAGGATCAGAGACTACGACTTGGACGCCCAACTGCATTTTTGTCTTCTGAAGATTAAAATCAAGACAAGCAATTTTTGCAGGGGCAACTCTAAGAGGCATTCCTTGGGCAGCACGGCCAGTATTTAGAGCATAACCATTCATTAGATAGCTATCTCTAGCGCTTTTTCCATGAGCTTTCAATATATTGATTCCCTGGAGATTAAAAAAACATTTAAATCAAGTCGAAGCCTCAGATCAAGAATTAAAAAGTGAAGCAAGAATGAACTAAATATTACCATTAAAAAATGCTCAAGCCTACAATTGATGACCAGATAACATATTACCAAATTTGACATCTTCTAGCATGGAAAAGAAATTCTCAGGAGCATATTATCAAGTCCATTATATTACCAACCTTGATTGGGTATTTAATTTCACCCCTGGCATTGGTTGTCTTTACTGCTTGTACCGCTTCTACAACCTGAGTATTATACAAAAAATTCAAATTGATTATTGAAAAGGTGATAAGCTCAAACAACATTTAGCATCGTGAACCAACAAATTAAAAACTAAAGAACAATTACTCTAAATGAATTGATGATGCTTTTGACAAAAGGCAAATTTAAAAGAAGTCCTAGCACTAAATGCAGCAGAGAGATATCACAACATTCTTCAGAGTTTTCAAATATAATGAAGCTATTGAAATTATAATTCCAGTGAAACCTACAGTTTGTAAATCAGTTTATTGTCTTGTTCCCTACCTCTTCATTTTTTTCCATAAATTGATTCATTGTAAGGACCTACCATTAACATATTCCAGATGTCATTTAGAAAATTCTACGTAATCAAGAACAGAGTTCTCATTCCGGACACATAGTCACAGCACAGATACTGGAAATTATTTTTACAATCAAGGAATATTATAGAAAGCATTAAACATTAATTCTTCCAACTGCTAGTCCCAGTAAATACAGAAACTTAAGCAAAATTGTCTAAAAAGGCTTTATCCAAACATACCAAATTCGCAAAGAAGTCACTATCACCAGCTATCAACTTTGAGGACATGCTGGTCTTGGCACAGTTAATCAGTGAATCCTTTCCAAGCTTCTCCACCTACAATGAAAATAGAACAGTCAGACTAATCAAGACGTAAGATGCATAACAGCCAACAAATGAATCAATCTTCACACAAAATCATGGCAAATAGATCAGAACTAGCCATTGGTTCACTGAATATAAGGAT
Organism: Vachellia pachyceras; assembly: GCA_025593235.1. Classification (NCBI taxonomy): domain Eukaryota; kingdom Viridiplantae; phylum Streptophyta; class Magnoliopsida; order Fabales; family Fabaceae; genus Vachellia; species Vachellia pachyceras. Next base: position 14,071 of record JANTPZ010095204.1, on the reverse strand, counting down.
CCAATGGCCAAGAGAAACAGAGTTTTAATCAATAAAACATCACACCATAAACATTGTTTTTCATTCCACATACTTTTGTATTAATTAAATAATTATAGGAATAATAAGCACCAAGCCCAAAATGTGGTCCACCTAGTGGGTTAAGGCTTTGTTTTTGTTGTTGTATAGGAATAATAAACACATCCGACATAAGACAATATTCTCGTGCTATCAAACCTCGGAATAATTTAACATAGAAAGCTCTTACTCCTAGACAGCTGTCATCGTCCTATTGCCCATGTATGGCTTTTCTAAAATAACATTTTTTCTATATATGCTTGCAAAAATTTCTGCAAGCGACAATTGAAGAGGGGAGAAAAGGAGAGAAGAAAGATAAAATATGCTCCTATAATTTATAGCAATACTGCATCAGCTCAATGATGCTAATATTGAGAGATCTTACCTTGACAGATAGCTTTTCGTCAACATATTTGCAAGCTTCCCGCATAGCAAGCTATCCAAAATCCAGAACAATTAACAAGGAGAAATGATAAATTTGCTGCGTAAACTCAAAATCCTATTCAACAAGCAATGATTTTGTACTTCTTACCTCAAAGGCAATATATATTGAACTACAACAGGAATAAAGATACTTACTCGGTATCCACTGATAATTGAGGTTGCATGAATCTTATTCCTCACTAGATCATTGGCTCTCTGCACAAAAAATTATATGTTGCTCGATGAATTCCTATGCGATTAAACCCTACAAAATGCATATTAACTGCTAAAAATTGAGGTTTGTACTTACCTTTAGTAACTCTGCAGCTACAATGACCACAGAAGTTGTGCCATCTCCAACTTCTTTATCTTGAAGTTCAGCCAATTCTACCAATACCTACGAGTCCATGGATAAATGTCAACATGAAGCTAAGGCAAGAGAGATCACAAAATAAAATATGACCCTCTTCACCTTGGCTGCAGGGTGCTCTACTTCCAACATTCTAAGTATAGTAGCACCATCATTCGTAATGGTCACGTCACCAATGTCATCAACAAGCATCTGAAATAAACAACAAACATAAATGTGCAGTCTTAAGATCGCATAATACATTATCCATGATCATTGTTTACATCCAAAATCAAGGGTGCAGGAGTTGCAACAAAACCACGCCACAGGATAATACCTCAACTGACCCAGAAAGGCTAGTAAGAAGAAAGAAAAAAGGATGCGAAGGAGATTATATGAGCGAATGTGTATTATCACTTGTATCCAACGGAAGAAGCAAACAACACCGAGACAATCGTACCTTGTCGAGGCCAACAGGTCCCAATGAAGATTTCACAATGTTAGCAACTGCTTGGCATGCCACCACTGTAACCCAACATTAAAAGCGCATTTGCGCAAATCAGAATTATAACTTGATATCGATTCGGGAAAAATGCATAAAAACAGCCACATTTTTTCAAGTTAACATATGTAATCGAAAAAAGAAGCTTCTTTTTCAAGAGTGGAAGTTGGGAGAAAGGTACCATTTTGGGTCCGAACGTCCTGCCCAGCCTGGCGCTCTCCGGAAATATCAAGGGTTTGTGCAGCAAGTGCCATTTATGATTTCTACAAAGAAAAGTGGGTGAAAGAAACCTTATGTGAAACTCGGAAATGAAGAAACAAGCATGATAGCTACAACAAGCACGCTGATTTCTTTCTAATTCCGATAACAACTTAAGAGAAAGAGATCCCGAAAAGACATAAACCTACAATGCAATAGAAAGACGAGTGAAAGAAGACCAGAAAAATCAGAGGAAATGATCGGAGGAGCAGGACCGAGGGGGTCTAGGGTTTCTCTATGGTATTTGTTTTACACTCAGTCTCATTCCCTGTCTCTCGGACCTTCAAGAAGGGTTTCTCTAGCATTACTGAAGGGTTATTTTTTTGGCCCAGCGAACTCCCGAGGGCCTCAATTTCTCCTGTTTTCGCCAACAGAGCATCTTATTCTAATTTTATTGACAACATTGACACGGATGATAACGAATGGACTCAACTTTTATAAGGAGATGAATTGGATACGGATGATAACGAATGGACTCAACTTTTATAAGGAGGTGAATTGGATCCTCTCTATTGTTGTAAGGTTCGTTTGGTAGGTGATCTCGTTAGTTCCTTGTAAATACTCAAAGAGCTCTTGAAGCCGTGCCCTGATCTTGGTGGGAGACCGATGCCGAACCCACCTAAACTTTTATGTATAAAAAAATATCGCTATAACTATTGTACCAAACACAAAATAGGAATTTGAATCTACTTTTTCCATGTGATTTATAATTTACGAGATAAGTATATGAGAGAAATTTTATTTCAACTTGTATGAACATAATTTTCTAATAGTCAAGCAAATAGTCATTTTTACATCAAAGAAAAGTATTAGATGTCAGATATACATTTAAGAATAGTGGATTGGCTTTTTTACACCTTAATCCATAATAAAATAGTGAGGCTGATTGAATGAGGCTGCTTGAATGTGTATAAAAGAGAGTATACAATGGCATTGAGACAAATGTTTCTAGGGTAGAATATTATAGACTTATGTAGAAAAAATACAGACAAATAAAATGTTAATGGGTGTATTTGGGAATCCGTGGAAGAAAGAAGTTTACAGGAATTTGAAAAGAATTTACAAATTTCAATATGGTTCTTATAGATTTTAAAATGGTTTTATTTTGACTTGTGACTTGTGTGCACCATTGAGAAGAAATTCTTCCCAAACATCCACAATGTTTAACACAACAACATGGAGAAAATTCAGACACAACTTGGACCCATCGTATGTAAGAGGTGCCATAATCTTTAGATTTGTTCCATCGATTTCATGGGTATGGGTGGACCTACTCAGGTTTCAGTCACACCCCTGATTTTTAGAAAATTATGTATATATTAGTATCATGTGATTTATTTTGCACTTACCCACTCGTTAATTTTAAACTTACTAAATTTTTACTTAAATTTTTCTCAAAACATATTAAAAATAAATCTCACTTATCGTAAACTCACTATTAAAAAAATAATTTATACTTCTGAATCAGGGTGGCCATCAAACATTTATTATTAACAACCATTTTGAACTTCCTCAGCTTTCAAACCTTTGAAACACTAAAAAATTAAAAAAAGAAAAAGAAAATAAAAGCACAGAAGACCAAGTCAGTTGCCTTTATTTGAAGTGTACACACACGAACCAGAATCTCCCTCATAAATATGAAAGGCCTATTCTTATCATAGCCTCCATCTTGAAATTGTCACTTGGCTCTACAGCTTCAGAAAATTTTTCAGCAGCAGGAAAAAAAAAAGGACTTGTTTTTAAGTTCTCATTTAAAAATTCCTTATTCTTAACAGTACACGTAAGTCAAAATAAAGTCATCTTAAAATTCGTAAAAATCATCTTGAAATCCATAATTATTCTTGAATTCCATAAATTATTCTCAAAATCGGTAAACTCATTTCTCCCAACGGATTCCCAAAAACACATTAAGGGCTTGTTTAGCAACCAATTTTGGAACATAAATTTGGTTTCAAAACCTAGGTTTTACCTCAAAACCGAAGTTTTGTCCCAGCAAAAATTTTTTTCCCAAAAGCTATTTTGGTTACAAAACTTCAGTTTAAAACCTAGGTTTTCTCTTTCCTCTTTCCTTTTTCCTACTTTTTCTTTCTTTCTCTTTCCTACCCAATTTTTTGCCCCTGAATCCGTAAAAGCTAATAACTTCTCAAACATAAATCACTTTTCAAAACCTAGATTTTACCTCGAAATCTGTAAAAACTATTGTCAACGTTAAATATAAACAAGCTCTAACTCTGCACCGGCTGCATAACCTTCATTCAGAATGTAATTTAGGTTTTATATGCTAATCAAACTTTTTTAACATTTTAACAATAGGATACAATCATGTTTGACACACTGTTAGGTGTTAAATGTAAACACTTCAGTGAGAATTTGAAAATTGTGATCATCGTGTGTGAGTGACTATCCTCTTTGATTGAATGCAAATCAAATCCATCACAAAACCAGCCAACAAAGCTTGACCCAAAGTTTGACTTCCATCCTCATTAAAGACCAATAAATATCATTGATAGTACCCAACAAAAAAATATCAGTGACTGTTGCCCATGGTGGCATAAATTTATTTGGTCAATACAATTTGCTTCTCAACGATTTTTTGAAACATATTTATATGTTCGATCCTTAGTTCTTTTATCATGTTTTGTAAAAAACATAACTTGGCGTAAGCAATTGGACTTATGTTAATAGAATGCATTAAATCTATATTAAATTTTGAATCTCAATTATAAAAAAATATCTTTATTTAAGGTTTGATAGAACTTTATTATCTCCTTTATAACTTAAACGAATGCACATAAATTTGTGGTAATAGAGATTGGATCGCTAGACCAAATTCATGTCAAACATCAATTGTTCACTATATAATTTCACCATTTGATTTATCACTACCAGAAAAATGTCATTTAGTGATGAAAAAATTCATCGGTAAATGACTATTTTTCATCAGAAAATTTCCATTTAGCGATGGAAAATATTGGTAACCCTCGTTTTAGAAATGAGAAATAGTCAATCCGTCGGCATTTTTCTGATAATGTTTTATTTAAACATTTTAATATTTGTTAATCTAATAGGATACAAAATTCAAAAGGTTAATCAAAACATAATTTTCTAGCAACCTCATTCTTCAAATAGAATTTCATCTTAAAAAATTACGATTTTACAATTTTCCCTTTTTTAGATGGAAACAAAAAATATAGAGAGAAAAGCCAGGAAAGAAATCATTTTTCTAATGAAAGCTATCATATTCATGGCTACTTTCTAACTTTATTCCTGTTTAACATAGAAAAAGTGATAGAAGATCCTTGCTCATGCAGATCTATCAAAGAATAATACAGGATCGAATTCCAAAAAACCAATCCTTCATGCACTGGCGTCCACAACACTGAAATTTCTATCCATAGCATAATCCACAAAACCATAAAGAGGAAACAGTCGTTCCTTGTACTTCTGATGAAACCCATCTAATTCTGCCTTGGCCTTTGCTTTAAGCTCATCAGCTAACTCAACTGCTTTGTCAGTCCCATAAATCTCCACATAACTCTGCCCCCTGTTTCTTCTCTTACCTTCTTTCTCAGGTTTTGTTTTTGTTCTTAAAATATCATTCACAATTGCGTACAGTACTCCCACAGCTCTCCCATACCTTCTCAGTCTCTCAATGTCATCGGCTTCAGCACCAGCAATGAGTCCTCCACATACTGCAGAACACTCCCCCATTTCACCATACTTCTTCTCTTGGATGAAACCAATTTCGCTCGGCCTGCCTTCGAGGTCAAGGAACGGCCCGGCAGCCATGCCAGTGGAGCCTACAGAACGGGCGATCTCGGCAATCACACGGAGGAGTTGGGGCTCAGGCACAAGTTCAGCGGGAGTATGGGAAACAATGTGATCAAATCCAAGTGAAAGCAGAGCGATACCGGCGAGAATGGTCATGTTAACACCATGGACGGTGTGGTTAGAGGGCTGGCCTCGACGAGAGGAACAGTCATCCATGAATGGCAAGTCATCATGGATCAAAGAAGCTGCATGAACCTGCCAGAAATCAACCATTCATTCTAAGGAGCCTTTCACGAGTAAGAATTAAGCCAAAACTGTAGTTACAAAAATTAAGTTTCTGCAGAACAAACTCTAGCTATAAAAACTAAGCCAAACGAATCGTTCATAGCGATAAAAGGATAATATGTCGTAGTAACAGAAGGGGGGACCAGTTCGAGGGCGCAGGCGGTGGGGAAGACGGCACGGCGGTGGGCGCCGAAGAGTTCGCTGGTGGCGATGCACATGACAGGAGCGGAGCGCTTAGCACCTTTGGCGAGGACAGAATACCTCATAGCTTCGTAGATTTGAGGGGGGGAGGCAACGGGAATGGCTTCGTCGAGCTTGAGATTGATCTGAGACATGAGAGAAGCCCAGTAGGACTTCAAATCGAAGGAAGTGGGAGAAACTGAGGAAGTAGAAGAAGCGCGAACTAGAAGGTGGGTAAACTTGTGGGGCTTTCGGGGGAGCCATAGGTGGGAAGAAGAAGGAACCACTGCAAAAGAAGGCATCGTCTTAATGGAAATTGCAGATAGGAACTAAGATATACGACGAACAAGGAGAGAGAAAAGAAATAAAATTTGCAGATAGGAATTGTGTAGGTGTCAATATGCCATCTGCTTTTAAATTTTCAGCTGGTCATTCTGAACACGCCATACAATTAAATCCCCCAACAATCCACCGTCTTCTTCAACGTTTTAAATACTAGCAAATGGCATCTTTAACCTTTCTTATACCTCTTTCGAGCAAATGGCTCATTTAGTACGTTGAAATTGATTTTGATAAAAATAAAAATAGAGATGGAGATGAAAATAGAAATGGAGATGTAGATGGAAATGGATATACATATAGAAAAAAAATAAAAGGTCAAAAATCAATTCCATGGAATTGAATACAATTCTATGGGTTACACCATGTAATTCATTTTTACCCATTTTGAATTCCATTTCCATTTCTAATTCCACCCTCCAATTCCACCATACCAAACATAGGAAATAAATTCCATTTCCAAATCCATCTCCCAATTCCACCATACTAAACATAGCATAAGGTAAAGTATCGAGACGAGAAGTGTGCGTTTGAGAGTCTATTAAAAAAAAGGAGTTTATAGATTCTAAGAATAATTTACAAGATTCAAGAAGAATTTACGGACTTTAAGATTTTTTTATGAATTTCGAGATTTTTTTTACAAATTTCACAATATTTTTTGTTATAGCTTACATGTACCGTTGAGGAAAAAATTTTCCAAACATGCACGAAGCATAAGGTGAGAGATTTCACTTCAAAATGCCATGATATGCATCAATATGAAGTTCAAAGTTGCCATTTTGCTAGTATTTAAAACGTAAAGATAAAATGATCATATTGAGAAAAAGTCAAGGATTTAATTGAAAGGCCTATTCCTATTTTAGCTTTTCTTAATATGCATTGGAGACTAATAATGAATCACTTTTGTGCCTTTTCTACTTTATAATTAGTTAACCAAATGAAATTTTAAAATTTACAAAAAGTACTGTTCACTTGATAAAATTTCAGAATTGTTGGTCAAATTTAAAAATTATAACTAATTTTAGAAAAATTGAAATTGAGTGGTTCAAGTATGCAAAATGAAGATTATTAAATTCCCTACATGTAAAAATGTCAATTTGTCCATTTTATTGACCAATTAATGCAATTATTGCATAAAGAAACACTATTCAGTTGGTCATTTTCATTTTTTTAGATTTTTCTCCTAACTTTAGACCACTATAACTTTTTTATGAAACTCCAAATTCAGAAAACTTAGATTTATTTTAACGTTTGAAATGCATACTATTTTTTTTGTTTGGAAAATCTCATACCAATTAGATTCTATTTGCTCAGTTTTAAAATTTACCTTAACGTAGTGGTTTGTTAAAGATGTTGACCCCTTTTACCACTTTTAACTTTCTCAATTTTAAACTTGGCATGCATGCTTCCAATCAACATAACTAACTAACATTTCTAGTATAATTACTTGTCATTATACATACTAGGAGTGTAGAGGCTTATCATACAATAATTCCAACACTTGGCATAAGTAACATTTATAAACACTGAACTTTATATTGATGCATATCATGTCATTTTGAAAGGGCTAACTCACTTTCCTACCCCCTACTCCCAGATTGATGCATATCAGGGTAACCCGCGGGCTTGCCCCCTTTCCCATCCGATCCCTACTCCCAGATACCAAGATTAAAAGGGCTCTGGTAAGGTTATACAATGTGTCAATACAATTTTTAATTCTCAAATTTATTTTTATTTTAATTTTAATTCAAATTAATAGTATTGATTTCTTAATGAATAAAATGAATCAGATTTTTTTATATTATAAGTATCAATGTTTTATATATAATTAAATTTGAGGAACATTACATGTTTTCAAATTAGCATCGGCACGAAGTAGATCATTACATGTCTCACCAATTGCAGTGGAACCTAATCTGCATAACCTCTTATCATTTTGTTTTTTCCCCTATAATCCTTGATGGTCCTTACATGGATTTGTGATCAGGAATGAAGAAATTCAGGACTGGTCATTCCAAATTTTACTTCAGCTTTCTGTTTCATCACATGTTAACATTCCATGTATATAGATAGGCTCCGTTTGTTTTGCTCGTTTGCATAACGGGTGCGCTTACCGAGACACTTTTCCTCTCACATAAACTGCCTCAGAATCTGTGTCCGTTTTCCCAACGGGCTATCCAAACGGAGCAATATAGTTTGGTGATTTGGCTGCTTCCATATCGGCTTGGAAACTCTCCTTTTCTATTTGTCATGTCACCGGTCATTTCTCTAGTCCCGACTCTCTATTTTATCAAAAGATCACAAACAACACACTTAAGATTACTTTATCGTTTTGTTTAAGGAAGATAGTTTCCTCTCTCTTTCCAAACTAAACGATAAAATCGTGGTAAGTGAATTGTTTATAATCCCTTTTGAAATGGAGGGTAAGGATTAAGGAAAATGGGTGTTAGAGAAAAATAAGAAAAAGGGGAGGTTTCAATCAGCTTCTATGTATAGTTTTTCTGAATCAAATGGAGTGATAGGTTCAAATACAGAGCTGTTAGAGAGAGTGAACTATTTGAGTTACTGTTTTGTGTTCTACTCTAAGATCTCAGTATTCACTTCAACTGTATGCCTATTTGAGCTGTTGATTTGTGTTATAATTACTAGAACTGGTGAATCACATCACAATGGGCTTGCTGTGTAGCATGAAGGCCCTCCCATTGCATGTGAACTGAAATATTACAACTTGTTTATGTGGATGGGATTTATCATTATACTACATTCGATTCTTAATATAAGAACTGATTAATTATTTTTGAAGAGATTAAAGTTAAACAAATTACTTTATTGTAATAGATATTCTGAAATACTTATATATATTATTAGATGCTATATATAATTAAATATTTTATAAGAAATAATTTTTTTTATTTTTTTGCATGGAATGTGGATTTTCATTCAAAATAGAGCATGAACCATACAATCAGAAAACAAATGTAAGAACTAAACAACCTCGTTTAAGACTTTCTTGCTATCCATTATGAGTGAAGGTAAAAAGAAGAAAAATAAAGCTCATAAGAGAAACAAACAAGGGGGGAGGGAGCGAGAGATTTTCGGTAACCTTTTTAAATTTTAATTTTAAATACTAGTTTTAAGATTTTTAATGTAAGATAATTAAAATGTTAATGTGTAAATTTATCTTAAAAGTTTTCTCTTAAAAACAATATAGCCCCATAAATTTTTTTAAAATCAATATTACTCTGAAAATTTTAAAATTGAATAATATTACTCATTATCGTTAAAAATATTAACTGTCAATATCATTTTTTTTAACAGTCAACTTTGTTTTTCAATGGAATTGGGTTAGATGTGCAACGTCCCATCAATCAAATTTTTTTTAAAAATAGTGCAAAGGTGGCGTGCAAGGAAAATGATTAGGGAAGGAGAGAGGGAGATGGAGTGGAGAAGAGGTAAAATAAAAAAAATTATAAATATATACTCTGCCACTAATAGAGAAGAAAAAGGGGATTGGTTGGGCGTATTATAAATACGCCACATGCAACTCAAACACAGATACACATTTTCACATTTACACACAAACCCCTTTCAGAGATAAGAGGAGCGACGGGAGAGAGAGGAAGAGAGAGGGAGGACGCTAGAGAGAGAAGAGAGGGGAAGTATTTTTCAGTGTAAATACCCTACTGCTGAGATTATTTAGGTAAGTAAAATATTTTATTTTTATTAAACTCTATTTATGAAAATTGTTCTAAATATTTTTCTCTTTCCAATAGTAGTAATATTATGTATATTAGAAAATAGTTTGAAATTTAGATTTCTACCTGGCCTGAGTTTTATTTATAGAAGACAATAGAATAATAGATCTATTTTTATAACTACATTCTATAATGCTATATTTGTTCATTTGATACTTTGAGTATTTTAAAAATTTAGTTGTGTTTAAAAAGAGGTATATTTTTTAGATATATAAGATATTTTAACTAAATAAAGTTAAGTATAAAAATATAGATGATGATTTATTGATAAATGTGATCGGTTTAAAAGTGTTATTTTTATATTACGTGATTTTATAAGCATTATTATTATTATTATTATAAAAAATTTTCTAAAACAATTTTATTGGGTATTTCACATATAAAAATTTATTTAAAATAGTTTATTAGGATAATGAAAATTATTATTGAAATTTTAAAGAGTTTAGATTTAAAAAAATTGGGGATATAGAATTTATTGATTTCTTTTAGGGTAAAGTCCTAAACTTTAAATTAGGAATGATAATGTTAACTTGAGGTTTATATGAGTTAAAATATATATATAAATTAATTATAAAATACATACTTGGGGTCAGAGTGCGAGTTGAAATGTTTAGTAGATATTTATTTAATTTTTATATTAAATTCATATTTACATTGCTGTGTAGATTAATTGGTGACTGGACTATGTTTGGTTGTTTTATTCTCAATGCTAGTGGGATTTAGCTTGGAATTAAGGTAATCAGGATTAATTTTTTTATATGCTTGTTATGGACTGTAAAGTGTTTTCTAATCCTTACTTTATTTAAGAAAAATTTAATTGTGATTTAAAAAATTCTATAATTTATATATATGAAATTTGTTCAGTGAAGCAATGTATTTTTAACTGTATATGTGAATGTGTTGTTATACATGTGCTGCTGTGACATTTGTGATATGGATGTGATTATTGTAGCGGAATTGTATTGATGATATGTGTGTATTCATATTTATATACACTATATTGTGGGGTTATTTTCGGGACGAACGAAGAGTGATGAATTATTGTGCCCCTCAACTTTTGCTGATCCTTGTCCTGGATTTAGGCTAAGTTGGTGTGGGTGGACACCTCCTTACCTCGGCCTGTTGCAGGTGGTATGGGAGGGGGCAGTGTTTTTGAAGTGACTAACTAGCCGTTGGCCAGGTATACTAGCACTGATAGACTGTACCATGTCCAGAAGTTATAAGGCGTAGCAGGTGGATGGGGGTTAATTGCCTTTGATAGATATTATGTTATGGAATTATTAGTGTACTGATAAACATGCTTCTCTGACTTGCATTCTTATCCCGCATATGTTAGAAATTGATTTTGGTTACTGGGACGTTATGTCTCATCCCGTTGTTATTATTTTTCTCAGGCGAGACCTCTAATTCTGATAGAGGCCGAGGGAAGCAGCAAGAAGCATAAGTGTTAAGCCTTGTAGGCCCTTTTTGGTTGGTATTGTATTGAATTTTATATTGCCATATAGGACTCATTATTGTATATCATGATGCATTGTATCCTGGGATGACTGGCAAGGAAGATTTGTGTGGCACTGTGTTACGGGTTCATTATTTGTGCCAAGCGAATCAGATTTTATGTGGTAATTTGTGGACGGATCATGTGTTACGAATCCGAGGTGCTTTATTAAAGAAAATCGCTTCCGCATAACTCTATCGTTATTTAATTATTTTGGTTAAATTATTATTCTATAGAAATGGTTCTTTCAAGATGGCTAAAATGGGTTTTGGTTCAAATTTAGTTTGGACGTAAAGTGTGCTCCTAAATTCATGAAAAAAAGTTCAAATTCAGGTGATCTTCATCTCATTGACCACAGCTTCACCATAGCCATTGACCCAAAATCAACACTCTTGAACTTTGATCTTATGTCATCCCTTAGTATTTTTCTTGTGGTTTCTCGGTATTATACACTTCAATTCTTCCTAAGGTATATGCAATAGAAAACAAGTAAGAACAAGATTAAACTTTCCAAAGAAATAAATTCATTACAAAGTAATCTCAACAACAGTCCAAAAATGCCCTTTTCAAGACTAATTAATTAGATGTAATCACTCTAAGACTCAAATGCCTCACAAGATATGCAATAATGCCCTTAAAATGATATGAAATACATGTAACATTTTTTGAAGTAGTGAACATAGAAAGCCATCCATGCAATTAAATTTCTTTCGGCTAAAGTATACTTTTAATCCTTTATATTTGTGTAAGATTTCATTTTAATCATTTAAGTTTAAAAAGTATATTTTTAGTCCCTCAAACTTAACGCCGTTAGTCTTTCTTAACGGAACTTAACGCCGTTAGTCTTTCTTAACAGAAATTGCTGACTCATCAAATTTAATTGATGACTGTGCAATAAAACATTGATAAAGCATATTCACGTTTTAATTTTAATTTAATAATATAATAAATTTGATATTTTAAGTTGTGTAAAATAATAAAAGATTTAAAATAACAGTGTTAAATTTGATGAGTCAGTAATTTCTGTTAAGAGAGACTAATGGTGTTAAGTTTGAATGACTGAAAGTGCACTTTTTAAATTTAAAGGACCAAAGTGAAACATGATACAAACATAAATGACTAAAAGTATACTTTAGTTATTTCTTTTTAAAAGAAAGCCAAATTTTTTGATGAAACACATTGGAGACAACACAATCAATCATCTCAATCCCTCCTCCATACCTAATCAATAAATTCCACCCAACGAATGCAAAATTACACGGTACCTTAGTATTGTGATTGTTTGGGAATTCCTTATTCCTAACGGTGCACGTTAGTCAGGACAAAATCATCTCGAAATCTGTAAAAACCATCTCGAAATCTATAAATTCTTCTCGAAATCTGTAAACTTCTTTCTTCCTACAGATTTACAAACATACACATTGGGCTTGTTTGGGAAGTCTGTTGGGAGAATGATCACAGATTCCGATGTAAATATATGAGAGGAATTTTGTCTCGATAAGCGCAGTAATGGATTTTTGGGAGGCAAACGGCCTCCCCAAACAAGCCCATTATCAAGAAGATAATCGTGGTATAAGATTCTGAAAACATTGTTAATACCATTCTAAAAGACAATGACCAATGGGTATGATTTGTAATCCTTCCAATTTAATCAATAATGACTAATACTAGATTTGATAATCACACACACACACACATGAATCAAATTATACTTTAAAATTTTCACGTATCCTGAGTGACTGCGTAAATGGCCTAATTATTTCTTTTCGCCATTCAATTTAATATACCTTTTATTTTATTGATGAGACATTTTTAATTACCCTTTTCATCCATAATGTAACATTCATCTACAACATGTAAATTTGGGAGATAGTTACGATGTGCATGCAATCAGGTTTGATAAGTCGAGATAAAACTCTTCTCATATACTTACCTTAATTTATATGAAATCATTCTTTCAACGGATTCTCAAACAAATACAATGTGCATATTTAAAAAATCTTCTCCTAACGGTACATGTAAGTCAAGACAAAAACATATTGAAACCTGTAAAAAACATCTTGAAATCTGTAAATTCTTTTTTGAACCTTGTAAATTCTTTTTGAAACGTAAATTCATTTCTTCCAATAGAATTCTAAATACATGTAATATATTTTCATATTTATTTCACTCTCTCGTGTCCAAGACTCTTTTTTTGGGGTCAAGATCTCGTACACATGACTTAATGCAATGTTGGAGTCCACATCGGATGCTCACCGAATCTTTAAGCATCGGATGCTCATCTCTCACACGACGTCGTACATGTGCATAAAGATGCCACTGACCATTGTCTCCCAACAAATATCCCGATATCTCTCATTAGCCCACGTGCCGCCACTTCCCATCACTCATTGGTACCGTTTGGCAATGCAGTGCTTCTACTTATAAGTACGTTCAACAATGTTTTTCCGTAAAACGAGACAATCTTCTCCACATATTTACCTCGACTTGTGTAAAAGTAATTATCCAACGCGTTGCCAAACGGACCATTTTCTCTTCTTTCATTCCTTCTCTCTCCCTCCCCCTTCTCATCTCTTTTATTTTATTATTAAGACTAAGACATTATACATGATAGTTTAAAATATTTTTTTAATAGTTCGACAAAATTCTAAATTAAT
>JANTPZ010095202.1:0-14482 GCA_025593235.1 Vachellia pachyceras | reverse complement strand
TAAAACTTTTTTCATATAAGCGAAAAATCACTTATCCAAATACTCACTAATCTTAATGTCCCCCTCAATATAAATTCATAATCGGTTCAAAGTAATTTGAAAATACTCAAACTTCACAGAAAAAATCGGTTAGAGGTGGCCTTATCAATTAAACATACGTGACTTTTATCATTCATATTATTCAAACTCTTGGCTTCATTTGAAGACAATCGAATCCTTGGTATTTACTATAAGATTTAACCACTGTTAAATCGCTATATTTTATTTTCTTTATATTATATATGATCTATTTTCCATCTCAATCTAAATCTTTTCTAATATGCAAAATCTTCCTTTTTTCCCCTTTTGCGGGAACAAATCTAAGATCTTACATTTTACGAATTAGCGCAATTCATACAAGTTTTAGTTCATTGATAATTAATTCAAGCTTCTATAATTTTTTTAAATATATCAAATTTGATTAATATTGACTATTATTAGAATGCCACCCTTACACGACCGGGAATCAGGCAAACGATTTTTTAGGGGGAAAAAGGGATTCTTGTATCAATTGTAAAATAATGGTGTTAAGGATTCACATTTGAAAGTATATACAAATCGATTGGATTGACATGTAGAAGTATAAACCAGCGGACCAATGACCAGGGAAATAGGAATACAGGAAAGTTAAGATTTACTTTCCAATAGACCCTTTTTTGTGCATAAATACAAATAATATAGCTTATTAAAGATTTTATTACATATTATATACATATTGACATATTGATGTACTAATCTCCACGGAGACATTGAAATATGTCCCAACAAATCAGACTCAAATGGCATTGCAAAAGCAGATGGTGATACACTGATAATCAAACAAGACTGTAGTTCAACCATGAATCCTCATATCATCAAGTTGTTTCCTACCAACTTCTCAGCAAATTGACTACACAAGTTGACTCATAACAAAGAGCCATGATTTAAATACATTTGTTTCAGTATATGACACCAGTATTGAGTCATTTCATTAAACATTTCCCCCTTTCATTTGAATTGGAACAGCTACAACCAAAAACAACACCAGAGAACAAATAAAACAGGGGGCAAAAAAAACCTTTGGTTTCTACTTTCTTCATGGATCAGCATTATGCCACCCCTTTGTGCATGGAGGAATACTCATGAATTCATCAAATTCTTTTACGTGAATGTCACAGCACTTCCACTGCAAAATCACATGGGGAAAAAAAAGAGATGGGTTTAGTTCTGAAGAACCACAATCACAATTAAGCAATAAAATAAACAAACTGGAATATGCAGTAAATTATTGATTGCCCACCCCTCTCAAGCGGTCATGAAAAACAGCAGGGCCAGGATGGTAGCTGCATGCAGCATCATGATTATCCTTTTCCTTGAATTCTTTACCGCATCCTTGATTTTTGCATTTCTGGGTCGCGTTTATATCAACCATCTTCTTAGGTTGTTTTGGAACAGCAGTTGCTTTGCTTTCAGAAGAGGCATTTACAGCAGGATTCAAAGGTTTGCTTTGGGAACCTAAAAGACAGAACGCAGGAAATTTAACTCAAGAAGCTTGACAAGGGAATTACATAAAAACAACAAGAGTGGTAGGAAGATTCACCACCTGCATATCCAAAAATAAAAAAGTAAAAAGGCTATTTTACTGCATTTAGCTAATAACAGATAAAAATGTATACCATGATCTGAACAATAGAAGCCCTGTCGACACCTGGAACAAGAATCCCTTGGTGACACATTGGTAGTCCAAGCCGGGGCCGGAGCTGGGGCAGATACAGTACTCTTTTTAGGCTGTGCAAATACTTGCTTCTCTGTTGTGTGTTTTCCAGTCTTGCACCTTAATAAAGAAAACTTTGGTCAACAGATGCGAAAAGCATCAAACAGAGAACATAAGCTATTCCAAATATGCCAAAAGTAAAAGGTTAAATGATTCTAATTCCACTTATGCAGATGTCAGTATTATAATCTGTTGCATCACCAGTACAATGAAATTATATTCACAAAAACCCTATCTTCTGCCTGTGCTCAGAGCAGAATATAAGATATATTCTGGTTTGGTGGAGATAAATTTGAAAACAAATGTGAAATCAGCCAGAGACCAGAACGTGCCAAAGAGCACACGGTTTCACATTCAAATGCATAACTTAGCAGACTCCCCTTTCTAGTTCATCTCCATTAATTTTGGAATCAGAGACTCATATCAATATTTCCCCCCAATCAGCAACGGAAGTAGCTATCAGGGGGTCACTGACATAAAAAAAGATGTAAAATAGTAAAAGACTAAAATCAATCAAGCCAGCATATTAGATCTGACATTTGCAGCTAGCAATCTTCAGTTCTTCACAATCCAAGAGCTTGATTTTATTATTTTGGCTTCTCAATGTTAGAGACTTAACTATAAGCTACATGTAGGTATCACTCAAAATAAGATTAACTCTTATAAAATAACCAGCAAATAAAACCTTGATATTCACACAGCAAGGAGAGGGAAGTAATTGGAGAAAAAGATGTCTCACCCTGGAATCTCTAAAAACAAGCTAAAATCATGACTTCTTTTCTTGCAGCAACTCCATTCTTTCATACCATCATGAAATATAGGCTAGAAAGTACATTTAAAGTTGAATCAATTGTAAATTTAAATAAGGAATCACTACAGGAAAAATAAAAAAGCGTTGGTGAAGAATTAAATGAAAATGCATGGACTTACTGCCTAATGAAGCCAACACGCCAGTTGTCAAATCCAAATCCCAAACATGCCAGATGAAGAATGACCAGTACATTTAGTAAGCATGCAACGGTATAAATGAACAAAAAGAATAAAACAATGGATGCAGTTAACTTCATTCAGTTCAGAGGGAATTTCAAAGACAAGACAATAATTTCGCAGAACAAGAATTTTAACAGGTACCATTACATGGTCAGTTTCAGAATATGGTAGAGTCAACTTCATTCAGTTCAGAGGGAATTTCAAAGACAAGACAATAATTTCGCAGAACAAGAAATTTAACAAGTACCATTCCATGGTCAGTTTCAGAATATGGTAGAGTTAACTTCATTCAGTTCAGAGGGAATTTCAAAGACAAGACAATAATTTCGCAGAACAAGAAATTTAACAAGTACCATTCCATGGTCAGTTTCAGAATATGGTAGAGTTAACTTCATTCAGTTCAGAGGGAATTTCAAAGACAAGACAATAATTTCGCAGAACAAGAAATTTAACAAGTACCATTCCATGGTCAGTTTCAGAATATGGTAGAGTTAACTTCATTCAGTTCAGAGGGAATTTCAAAGACAAGACAATAATTTCGCAGAACAAGAAATTTAACAAGTACCATTCCATGGTCAGTTTCAGAATATGGTAGAGTTAACTTCATTCAGTTCAGAGGGAATTTCAAAGACAAGACAATAATTTCGCAGAACAAGAAATTTAACAAGTACCATTCCATGGTCAGTTTCAGAATATGGTAGAGTTAACTTCATTCAGTTCAGAGGGAATTTCAAAGACAAGACAATAATTTCGCAGAACAAGAAATTTAACAAGTACCATTCCATGGTCAGTTTCAGAATATGGTAGAGTTAACTTCATTCAGTTCAGAGGGAATTTCAAAGACAAGACAATAATTTCGCAGAACAAGAAATTTAACAAGTACCATTCCATGGTCAGTTTCAGAATATGGTAGATGACAATATTTTAGTACATAATAATTACTACTGAGTCGAACAAAATTCACATGAAGCAGATAATTCAATCACAGATCCAGCGACAAAATTCATATGATGTAGACTAAGGTGGCCAGAGAGAATCTTCAATAGTAACCCTGAGACCCTCTAGTCTAGATGCGAGCAACACCATGGTTGAGTTTGAGAACCATTCTAAAGAGTCAAGAAAGTTCAACAAAATCAAAATGAACCACACATTATAAAAATCAAACAGATCAATTTCATCAAATGGTGAATGATTGGCTAGTGACTGGAATTAGCAAGACATGATGATCTAAGATCTATCCCCCACATTCATTGAATCATCCACCAGAAAACAAAAATACAGGATCGCCAATTAAAGAATATCTCCTGAATTTGGTTCGTGTGAAAATCTGAAGCACCAAAATCATATCATCATTGCAGTTCCAAGTATTCACACTCAAAATTTTCGGTTAGAATTTTCTTTCTGAATCCCTGGACCTATAATACATACTCAAGAGCTTCCCATTATCCTTGTGAATAAGACATGGCGCGAAATTAAGCTTTACAGCTCTTATTTCATGACATCACGGGTTCTTGGCCATAAAAAAATCAGGTATTGCTTTTAGTGCTCCTTCAATTTAAAGCTGTGTACAAATTATTCCCAGAGTGGATCAAAAAAATCTAACAGATTGACTGAAGTGCCATAACTTCACATTACATTCTAACTTCGAAAAACCATGGAAATTAGCAAATTTTCCAATCTGACGCAGCAGGCATGTATGCAACCAAATCAGGTTGGCTTCACATAAGTAAGTTAGCCCCCGTCAACTTTTCTGAGCTGAAAAGCAATAATCTTAAACCCTAAACAATCCACGGTTAGGACTTCCAACACTCAAGTCACTCTTTCCGAATCATAGAGAGACAACATAATCCAGCCACTCTTTCAAGAATCACCAACCCATCATTGTCAACTACATTTCCAGGTAAGGGGTAGGCAAAAGAGAGCTGACGAAACGTAATAGGTGAGGTGGGGGGGGGAGTGATTGTTGCGTACCGATTCGTGGTATTGACAGGAACCCTCTGGGTTATCGTCCTCTGTGAACATGGCATCGCAGCCAATCCTCTGGCATCGAAGCTTTACAGGTTGCTGCTCCATTCTTATTTACTGGACAGGGCAATATGTGCAATCGTCGACAAGCTTCAGCCCGAAAGCACGGATCAAAAACCAAGGCTAATGGGATTCTCTGCTCACGATGCTGATACTTTTTCTCTGATGGCGATGGGTCTCTAAAGGAAAAATCGTGAAGAATCAATCCACCGTGTTCCCGGAAACATCCCCTTTAGGGTGAAAAAAATAGTTTTGATACAAAAATCGATGATTATTTAGAATAGCGTGAAATTTTAGTACTTTACCATTCATAACTCACAAATAATATATCTTTTTTTATCATCTAATGTATCATTCAAATTCCCATTCCATATTGATGTGATTGTTTTATTTTCTTATTGTTCAAAAAACAGATCATATATTTATTTGTTTTACATATATATGCATTCTTGACAAAAATTCCTTGTATCCGGAAAAAAATCACCAGAAACTGAATTTAAGTTCACTGTCATTGAATCAGGAGTCAGAAAATAGATGTTGCCCTTAATCATTTTTTATTATCAAGAAAAATCATTTTTTATTATTAGAAATTTTATATAATTATATTTTTTTTGTTCAGAACCCTTATTAATCATTGGGTTTGGACCCGTGGCCTACTAAGCTCTATATGCAAGGTGTGAGTGTAATTAATCCCAATTGGTCCACTTTAAAATATATCATAGCAATTAATTTTTGAAAAAGCTTACTGTGATTATTTAAATTAACCAAGAAAGTTACTTTCGTAATATGATTTATGATTTACGAGGTAAATGTAAGTGGAGTATTGTCTCGACTTACATAAGCGTACTTTCCAAACACCATTACAAATATGCCCATTATCGGAATGCTTATATAGATTAAAAATGGATAAGTAGCACCAATAACACTGATCTCATTTCTCAAGTGCACCAAACACGTTAATCTTTTTTTTTTTGTAATTTTGTCTCTTATATTTTTAACTTGATGCAATTTCATCCTTCTCCTAACTCCGTTAACTTTTATTCAATTTTTTTGGAAAAATTAATCTTTTAGTCACCCACATTTAACTCTTTTAAAATTCAAACTATTTTATAAAATCAGGTTAATAAAAAATGACTTTCCAAGTCTCTAAAAAAAATTCATAAGAATTCCATAAATCAAGTTTATTTATAATAATTCATCTACTTAGGGTTAGAAAATGTCGCAAATTCTTTTAGTGTTAATAAGTGGATGGATTATTGAAAATAAAATTAATTTCTGTAATCCTCATGAAAAACTATTGAAAGACTTGGAAACTTATTTTTTATTAATTTGATTTCATAAAATAATATGAGAGACTGAAGTATAAATGAATTAAAAATTAGGGATTCAAAGATTAATTTTTCCTAAAAGATGGTAAAAATTAACGGAGTTATATGAAGGGATGAAATTGCATCAAATAAAAAACATTAGGGATAAAATTGCACAAAAAAAATTAAGGTAATGATTGCACTTGAAAAATAAGATCAAAGTTATGGGTGTTAATTTACTCATTTAAATAATATTGGACAGAACTCATTATTTTTTTTAGACGATAGACCCAATTTTATTTATATTTTTGACAAACCTGTTTTTGAAAAATTTAACTCCGGTTTTTTTATTTTTTTTTCCAATTAACTCAGATAGAATGATTATAGACAGGACATAAGTTGCTTACATTTATTAACCATACTATATTTTTGTCACAGCTATATGATATCTTAGACTGTTAGTATAAATCTGAGTTTAAAAAAGAGTACAAATTTGAGTGAGTTTTGCTGGTCCCACAGCTGATTATATTACAACTCAAAAAAATATTAAAATTGAAATAAAAACGTGGCCAAGCAAGATTTTGAATTAAAAAACCAGAAGAAATACTGCCAAATGAAGTTAAAAATGAAGACAATTGCTGTTAAAAATGGACTAAATTTTAGAACACATCCAAAGGGTCAATCATGTAATATGAAGGCACTATATAGAAGATAATAATAATTAACAAGTGTTCGTGGTGAATGAAATGAGAAGTATAAGCAATGAGGTAGGGCCTATAATTCCATTTTTTATATACACTATCCAAAGAACGCAAACAAAAATTCTATGCCTACTCCTATCAGAATTTCCAGTAAGTTTCATTCATTAGCAGTGAATATGCAGACTTTTTCATCTGAAATGTTAGCCATAGAACTTGCAGCCGAAACAGTGAAGGAAGTTGGGTGAGTCACAACGTTCCTTTCACTTCAATCATGGAAGATTTCTCCTGTTAGAACAAGAGAGACAGATGTGATTATAATAACCATCTTTAATGTGTACTTGTACAAGCAAAGCATCCTTGGTTTTTGCAGTGTTGCTGCTGTAGGCATGGCCCAAGGATGCCTAGGGTTCATAAGCAAATGAAGCTGAGACAATACATGTCAAGGACATATATATTACTAGACACATAAACATGCTGAACAAGCTAATTCTATAAATGTAATAAATCCCAGACCACAAAAGAAAGGGGAAATGAAATAAATCAAATTAGATAGAGAGAAGAGCATAAATTTCAAGGAACTGCAGAACTAGCAGCTTTTAACAAACGCCAATGGCCTTGTAACCTAATAGTATATAAACTCTTCTCTAAGTAGGAAGCCATGGGTTCAATTCCATTTATAATCTCACACCGTAGTGCCTACCCTTTCAACTCATTATAAAACAGAAGCTTTTAACAAACATCTTCAAAGATATAGAAAATAGCAAGAAGCCAGTGAGGTGTATGTCTTGGGTTCAACCCCTTCTCTGTTATCCTTTCCTAACTTTCCTTTCCAGGTCCTGGACCTCCTATGGAACCCCAAAAGATTAAAAAACATAGCAAGACCTAATCAACGATTGAACATTTTGATCTTTGAAATGAAGTAAAAGTAAAAAGAAGAAAAGGGTTAAGCCTTATAAGTTGTGGCATGTCAAGTCTAGCAAAAAACTGAAATTCAATTGCTACCTGCCACTGAGTGAAAGTAATCATCTGCTTACATACATGTCAAGGACATATTACCTCATTCTGTGCACCAGTTCGTCCATTGCTCTCTGGCGGGAACCAGTGCATTAGTACACCCAGATTCATGACAGAAGGTATCAATTTGAACAATAGAGGGGTTGTAACCTGAAAATCAGTAGTTATAAAGTTAATATTTCAATTTTTCAATAAAGTTAAACATTATGAAAAAAAACCGGGTGTCTTGCAGGGCAATGAAACTTACCAGACTAAGAGCTGTAGTCCCAAGGAGAAGGAGATACATTTTCCCCTATGGTGATAGGTGCAATTAATTAGCAAAAATAATATGAAAATATTTCTAAATGACAGCACGAAGAATGGAAAAGGCAATGCATCCAATAACAACAGCAACGTGATTAGCAAAAGATATAAGTAATGGCAAGTGTCTTTCGTGCTCACAAGAATACACACACACACTCTCCTCATTTATTGGCAGTTCATTCTAGGCATAACAGTGTAGGAATCTTGTAGCGTCTTGGGCCTTAGCAGTATAGAATATAAATCATCTTCCCGCAGTCGATTTTCAAACTTCAGTTTTAATTTACAAAACACGCGAGATTTAAGTCACTCTGCTACGAATCTCCCTTTCCTCTCTTTTGAATATCAAGTTTATTTACAGCCACTCAAGGCCAGCAGCAAATTGACGGTGTTCTAAAGGAACAAGTTTATCTCAGAGCTCTCACACACTTACCCATCAACTAAGACATATCATCAACCAACTCACCAGTTGGCAACTTCTGTGGAATGACCGCAATCACAACATTTTTAACTGCCCATCCTTCACGGACTCAGATTAAACTCTTTAATAGCTTGCAGCAAGTAAAAATATCTGCTCTTGTTCCTATAGTTGTTTAAAATTTAAATGATCTCCACAGGTTATGGGCAACACTCATCACATGTTAGAAAAGATAGATGGGGCTGTTCCCGTTAATCTTAATTGCCATATTGGCAACACATATTAATTAACGTATATCTTGCAGGGTGTGATATGTAGCACTGCAGAAACAAAGCATGCACAGAAGTTGGCTAACAATTTCCATCAGAGGGAAATGTCAGGAGCTAAGCAGCATAACAACCAATGATGTTAAACAGTAAGACAAGAGAGAAGAACCTCAACAAGATGAAGATTTGAAGCACGGCTGAGAAGAACAAAAGCAAACTCTCCAATCTGAGCAAGTGAAATGCCAACCTAAATGGTCATGAAAACAGCCATTCAGCACTCACGAAAATGTTAGTGAACAAACTATCATCCAAAAAGCTGCAGCAACTTACCAGAAACGATGTCCGAACACTATAACCAAAGGCTTTAGTAACAATTGCAGCAACAGCAGTCTTAACAACTATAACAAGGATAACAGATGCCAGCAAGATATCTACATGGTTCCATAGGAAATGTACATGTATAAGCATTCCAATACTTGAGAGGAAGAGAGCTGCAAACAGATTACGAATTGGTTCCACCTAAAATACAATTTAAGCATCTTGTCATATGTAAGCTTTTCTATCACAACCAAAATATTCCTTAAAACAGAATCAGCAAATCAACCTACGAATACCTGGTCCAAAGTATGCTGTGCAAAGTCTGTTGTAGAAATCATAACACCAGCAACAAATGAACCCAGCTCGAGGCTAAGGCCAAGCTTGTCACTGCACTGAAAAGATATTTTCAAAACATCAAATGATCTTTGACTACTTCAAGGATTTGAGAAGTTTCCAGCACAAAGATAATAATATGATGCTGCAGTTGATTGCTTGCACAAAATGGAGATATTGATTGACTTGACCTGATCAGCCTTTTCAGACTTCAGAAATTATGGAGGCTCACCTACATGTTTGCCTTTAATATTTTCTAAAGTTTGTGATAGGAATTGTAAACAAACGTCCGCTAATGCATGAGAAAGAATGATTTTTCTCTTCTTATATATAAAAGAATAAAGCAAAAGGTTAGCAGTCAATGTCACTAATTCGTCCAAAAAAACTGACTAGGGTGCACCATCTCACCCATGCTGATAGTAAGCAGAATGCCACAGCAGCTAGCTGATAAAGTTCATTTGTCTGGAGTACAACAAAAGGAAAAAAAATCAATATAAAGCTCAATATTCTCAGATCCATGTACTTGTGTGTGCGCATGCAGGCTTGCACTTCTCAGAATCACCTGAGATGACAGCTGCATCATCAGTTTCAGAAAGAAGGGAACAAACGACCAACACAATATGGATATCACTGTGAGATACATGGACAACACTAGCAACCTGAAGTAAGAAAGAGTTAGATCAGATGCTACCTCAGTTACTACAGTCTCTATTAAGATTCAACATACAGCAAAAATAAAACTAGTGAAAAGGATATGGTAACGCCATAAGTTTCAGTTGGCTTGCACCAACAGTACAAGAGGTTAACTATGTTGAGTTACGAAAGAGAAAGAAACTTTGTGAATGAAAAAAATAAAACGAGGAAATATAAATGCACATGACAGACTTACAACTTTCCCATTGAAGTTATTCCAAGTAAAAGGCCACTGGTGCCACCCAATACTGGGAGCAAAGCAAAGAGTAAACCCACAGCACAATCCTAATACAAAAGGGCAAAGGAATGAATGATATGTAAGATAAATAAACCATTTGACCCATCACAACTTGGAAAATACCTGAAAAATAAGAGTTCCAATTGTCACTTGACCATAAAGAGAATTATTGATGTTCCGCTCCACCAAAAATTTCACCACCTGGTAAAAGATAGAAGACAAGGAAAAATCTTGCTTAGAATCTAATGAGCCCTAATTGTTGGCCAAGGTGTGGTAGAATTTGTCCTATGGCAGAGGTCCAGTTGAGGGGACAAGTCATAGTCGAACCATGGTGATTAGACATATGCTTTACTGAGGGTTAAGGAAATAGAGTTACACCCTGACTAACAACTATAACTTTTGGCCTAGTGGTAAACGCTTGATCCTAACACTAATGACAAATAAATAAGATAATTTGTAGTTTTAGGAAAAATGTTTGACAGTATATTTTTATTACCACTGCTGTTGAAGACATGGAGAGAAAAGAACCGACAAATAACCCTTCTGACAACTTGGCTCCAAATAACTGCATGGCATGAGGAGAGAAATGTTGTCTCCATTTAGAAACAATAATAGCTAGTAGCCTTTATCAAAATCTAAATTGAAATGTAACCACTGCCATACCATGGTAAGAATACCGCACAAGAACATAAATGTCACAATTTGAAGCAGTCCACCAAAAACAGCAACAGGCCCCACAGCTTTTAGCTGTATGGATAAAAATCTCAGAATACCTTTATGTGAAAGAAGCTTTTGCAGGACAAAGATAGCAAACCTTTGACAAAGAGAACTCCAGCCCCAGAGCAAACAGAAGAAAAACAACCCCAAACTGGGCCACAGTTTCAACCTGTATACAAAAAAGAGGTCAGCAGCCATCAATCACAAGATGATTGAATGATAACACATAAATAAAAACACTATACAACAAAACCTAGTGTTACATTTTGTTTCAAAAAATTCTAAGAAAGAATTACATCAAAATATACAAAAGTTGAAGGTTGCTATTAATAAAATATCACCATATTGTATATCCAAATAAAGGATCTAAACTAGATACGCAAGCTCCCCACATTTGGCTCAGGAATCACATCGTAAGTCTGATTAATGTGTTATTAGCAGAAGAAATTGATTGGATCAGCCTATCTTCAGTCTTCCTGTTTCATTTTGTTTATCATAAACTTTTGTTGGGTAATCTTTATGGCCCATAGTTAAGGTCTGAATTGGCACCTTAAGTTAATGCCTCGGGGTCATATTTTGAGGTCCAAGTCTTTCTTTATTATAGACTATGGTTGGGTTGAAGAATCTTTCAATCGCAGTGAAAACATAAGATGATCATCATTATAAGTTGCAATAAACAAATCCAAATTCACAAGAAACTCAGAAGATGATAAAAATTTCCTCTAAGAATGGCAATCAGAAGCTCCAACAGAAATTATGAGCCATAAATTTTGAAAACAGGAGAGAACAGACTTGGCATATCAAAGAAATAGTCACGGCTGAATTACTTCTGCTAAAGATGATCTCAAGTGATGTTTTAAATACACACCTGTACCATTTCACTGATAAAATTCAGTCCCCCAGGTCCAATAAGGGAGCCAGCAAGGAGATAGCCCACAATGACCTACAATATGGGTAAAATATTAGAAGATGGAAACTCAGCATTCCTATTTTATAGATCACATTTTTCTGTAATAATCAACTAAATCACTTAAGATACCACTAGACAATGTTGGATAAGCAATCAACTAAAAAATATAAAAAAAGAAAAGCCCCATATACAATATTTAACTACTGCAACAAAATACAGACCGGCTGGCCCAAACAGGAAAAGAGAATTCCGCCAATTGCTGCAGAAACTATCACAACCACCAAATCTGATATTAGCCTGCATGAATTTGAAGCAATACAATAACAGATCAATCTCAGGTTGGAAAAGAGGGGGGAGACAGCAGTATAATGAAGAACTGCAAAAATAAAGAGGCACTAGCAAGCAATGTTTACCATTCGGTTAGAAGTAACATAATTAGCAAAGACAAAAGGCCTAAATTGTAAGGAAGGGCAACATAACTGCAAAGCATTTTATAAAACCTCCATCTCAAACAAATACAGAAAATGTGGGACCCGTTTTATTTTCCAAAGAAAACAAATAATAGGGAGAAGTACTCATTTTTCCATTCTGCACAATTTTCTTGATGGTGACCCATACTGACACAAAATTACCTATAATAAGATTAACTTGCCATACATATCCATCAACAACTGAAACTTGTTTCCAAAAAGGAAAAAAACAAAACATGTCCAGGAATCTAGCATTTTTCTGGAGTTTATATTAAGAGCATTCTATTATTGAAAATAAATTACAAGAGAAGAGGTCATAATAAATGTCAACCTTAAATCCAACTGAAGTATTGGGTATTTGGATTTCTTATTTGACATCACAAAAACATTGTCCTGCCATGCAGAAGGATAACAAATAGATGAGTTGGATGAAAACGAACAATTTCAAAACATAATGTATAACCAGCCAAGGCTTTGCATCACATGTCAGAATACCTTTCTGTCAATCAAGGTTGTTGCATCATCAGAATCTTCATTCTCCAGGGAGAACACATCTTGAAATTGAAATGATCTGGTACCACTGATAGCGAGGAAATTCAATATAAAAGACAAAAGACCTTCTGATAATTAAAGAAAACTACATCTAATCACCCATTATAAGTGACTAGTTTATTAGTAACATGTCATACTTTCCCTCCGGAGTATCATTTCTCTTGCCTTTATCATGAGTAATTTTCGCTACAGTCTCCAGTACTGCCTGCAAATATGACCAAATTGTCTATAACTCACATTTACATAAACAATAACATAACTCAACCATCAACAGAAGATTATGTTTTCTCATTATAGATACGAAAGGCAATAAACTGTGACAAAATGGATCTGATTCTGAAAGCTAAGGTTTGAGAAACACAGTACAAGTGCTGTACAAAACAACCAACTTTCAGTGATGGATTCATTGGGCACGCGCTATATTAAATTGCCCGGCATATGGAAATGAAAACATTATTTTTCTGCATAATAAAATGCATTTTTCTTCTACAAAAGAATTCACAGCAGAAAATATTTTGTGCAAACTTATGCACATAAAAATAGGGGTACCTGTTGATCAGCTACAGTACTGTTGAAGCTATTTTTATCAGGCCCTAGTAAAGATGGAAGAGAATAATTAAATCCATTCACAGTGCTTTAAACAAACCTATGAGCTACATGATTTATGTGATGCACAGTGAACCATGAAAATTAGACGAGTTAGGAATGAGAAATAAAATTAAACATAGTATATATAGGACAATGCTATCAAATCATTTATTCCCAAACACAAAAGTAATGCCACAATTCACCACCTAACAAATACCCACTGATACAATCATACAGCAAGTAACCTTGGCGAAGTAAAATTGACAATCTAGTACAACCTCTGCAAGTTTTCACGACATTTGGGCATTAGAGATGTTCTTTTAACAACACATCCTGCGACACCTAGCTTAGAAGAGAAAATTCAGAGAATAAAAAGTCCAAAAAGCAGCTTTCACTAACATGCCCACCATGTCAATCCTCCAAGAACACGGAGCAAATCTAGATGCTATGGTCAAGTGTGGTAACTCCGTAAATGAAATAGCTCCGGGCCCAACTCACCAAAGATCGATTGAAAAAAATATGAAATATCTAAGTTGGGAGAGAAAATAAAAACCTTCAGGCTGGTCATTCTCGGAAAATTCTTTTTCAAGAACACGATCGAACATTTTAGCCAAGCTGCCATCACCAGAATCCGATGTAGATGAGTTCGGCATACTCCCGTAGAACCTTTCTCGTACTTCCTTCTCCGATCTGGCGGGAGCACAAACCCTCGCACAAATTGCGATGAAAAGAGCAAAGAACCAGAATCCAAACATCCCCCATTTCTTGGGGACTGTAACTGCCATCAAATTCAAAGCGAGTATCGGTTTTTTTTTTCAGAGAATGCAATTCAATTCAACTGAAGTATTGA
>JANTPZ010095201.1:0-18935 GCA_025593235.1 Vachellia pachyceras | reverse complement strand
TGAGAAAAACTAGATTTGGCAAAAATTGCGGAACCAACCACTTCTTTTGCAAACTAACCCATCAAACTTCCAATGAAAATTGAATTTATAAAAGGGAAAATGACATGAAAAGAGCATGAAAAATTGTAAATGATAGGTGTGAGAAGATTTCATAATAATAAAGAAAGAATGAATCCCAAAATGAGATTTTTGAAATTGGATAGAAGAGAAGAGACTGAATGCCATAAACCATTTTTTAAAATTTCCAGCCACATCAACGAAGATCTTACCGACCACCATCTGCCGGTGTCGGAGCCCCTCTTGTCGTTGGCCCAGACATTGGTGCTGAAACTTCTAAAGGAAAGTTGATAATGCCTAATAAAATATTGATATTCTCTATATAAAATTTGTGAATGAGTTAAAAGTAAGGATTTATCACTGAGTACAGGAAAGTTGGTAATACCTAATGAGTGTGGTTTGATTATTTGGTAAACAAAAGTGAGTAATAGCTAATGAATTGTATTTGTGGCCCATATGGCCACCAATGTCTTTGGTGCTTACCAACTTTCAATTAGATGTGAGTAAATTTCAATTACTAAATATATATAGGCTCCGTTTGTTTTGCCCGTTTGCACAACGGGTGCGCTTACCGAGACACTTTACTCTCACATAAACTGCCTCGGAATCTATGTCCGTTTTCCCAACGGACTATCCAAACGGAGCCATATATATATATTATAAAATAGCTAATAAAGACTCCATACAACCACATAATTAATTAATTTGTGAAAGCCAAAGTTGATCTAACAAACAAGTGAATGGATGGATTGCTCAGATGGTTAAAGAAAAGAAGGCATAAATGAATGCATATAGTAATGAAGGCAAGAAGAAGGTTGATAGCTACAAAAGCTCATCTTGGTAAAGAGTACCACTCTATTGAGGTGGATGCAGCTGGCAATGATATTGATAGGTTTTTGTTTTCTTCCAATTTATTTATTGTTTATTTCTAAACACATTTTTTTTTTTACAAACAACAACTTAAATAATATAAAATTAGTTAAAAATAATAAATGCATAAAAGATGTAATTTTTTAACAATACCATTATTTATGAAGATAATAAATATGAAATAATAAGTGGGAAAAATATATGAAAAAGCTATGGCTGAGTAAGAACTCAGTGATATGGTATGATCTAACCCGATCCAACTCGACCCAGCCCGGTCTTATGAAGAAACTGCTGACTCGAAGATGAATTAGACTGTTCCAGATCATCAACGGATAACTCTTGTAAATATGACCAGATCATCAATGAAGACACTACAGACCCGATTTGGTATGTTGCTTATAAATATGATCGCAGGGTATATGATAAGGCATAGACGGATAACTCTCGTGAATCAAGAAATGATAGCTAAATGATTAAATTTGTCATGATAAAGCTTTCCAACTTTACCCCCTCTTTATATATTGTTACTTAATTTTTCCAATTTTAAACCTCAATTAATAATAAAGGTAAAGTTGAAAAAAAGTAATTAAAATGGTGATTGATACTTTATTTTTAGAAACAAAAATTATTTTCTTAAATATTCTTAATAATTAACTTATCACTCTGGTTTCTATTATAAGGTATTTCTTTTAAAAAAGTAAGGAAAAGTGATCAACACATTAAATCTTTTGGAAAATGATTTTTTTCCTAATTTACAAATATTTAAATTAAGAATTACATCTTGACTGGCAAAAAGGCAAGTTTGGAGCAAGTTTTAAAGAGGGGCAAGTTTTCAAAAAAATGTAATTAATCCTTTTTTTGCCAGTAATTAATATGGTGGTTGATGATTTTTTTTTTTGCCATCAAGAGAAAACACTATTATTAAGCAAAATAACCTTACATGAAAATAAATAAACCTTGTATAACATGTAAAGGTGTAAATTTATTAACCACATACAATATAATTAACTTTTTAAAAGTGTAAATTTAGCAATAATCAATTAATAAAGGTACAACTTTAACAACGTTGTTAATCCTCCCAACGTCGGTATACTATTTGACACATTTTACTATTTTTAGGTTTAGGATTTTATTTCAGTATCATTTAGGCAACCAAAACTACTTATTTTTGTTTAACTTTCTTCATGAAAGTTGCTCTAAATAATTTTATCTTTTTAATGGTAATCAAAACTAGTCCTTTTTGCTTAATTTTTATTTTAAAAAATTTAAACAACTTTCATGAAGGATAAAATTAAAAAGATAAATTATTTAGAGCAACTTCCATGAAGGAAGTTAGGCAAAACAAGTATTTTTAATTACTTAAATGATCTCGAAATGAAGATGTAAACTTTAAAAATATAAAATATGCTAGTTGATTAATTGACGTTAGGCTTGATTAACAACATTGTTAAATTCACACTATTATTAATTGATTATTACTAAATATGCAGCCTTAAAGTTAATTGCGCTGGATTCTATTGATCAATAACTTGATTGTTAAATTTACACATTTATCCTATAAAATGATATGCATATAAGTTTATACAATTAGCTATTGTAATTCATATGATTTATATAAAGTACCAATTTTGTTTCTTTCGTAGATCATATGTTTTTCTAGAGGAATTTACAATCATATCCTAACAAAAAGAATTAATGAATAAAAGGTCTCAAAGATTGGTAAAATTATCATCATGTCATAACAATAGCTGATTCGGTTATTACTGATAGCTAGTGAAGTTATTAATGACAATCGAACCATCTACTCCTGGGACTTGATAGTAATTTTACTAATCTTTAAAACTTTTGTTTCATTAATTCATCTATTTAAGGTCCGATAGTAAATTTTCCTTTTTTACTAGCCTTTTTTTTGCTAGAAATTTTTTGTACTAGCTTCTTAAATAGATTAAAGCAATAATTTTTCAGAAAACCCCTTTTTCTACCTAATAAGCATGCATATGGTGGATCAACTTTTGACCCTTCCAATTGTTGAAAATGAATAAAAAATATTTTCATGAAGTTGTGAAAAACTAGTCCTTTTTGTTGGATCTAACATATCACGGCACATGAATTAATTTCAAAGAATACACTTAAATTAAAAACAGCAAAAAATTTATGGTGAGAACTTCTCATTTGCAACAAATAATGGAAAATGTCAGTAGATTTTTTTAAGAAAAAATGTCACTGTAAAGTTGAAAAGCTTAAAGCTCAGAAGTATGAGGTTTCATATGAAACTCAAAATATAAAAATGATAAACAAAACAACCAGAGCCTTCCATTTACAGTGTGTTTCTGGGCAGAAGATAATTGCACTACAGAGGCATCTTCCTCAAAAGCTGTCCTTGCATGATGCTGCACCCCAAAATCACAATCCATGAACAATAGAGCATGCTATATTTGTTCTTATAGTTTTGACTTAGTTGTAATACAGTCTTTACGGTTTTGATTTCATTACAATCCAGTCGTTAGGCTTTGATAATCGAAATAACTTGACCATTAAACATATTAATCTCCATATTTTAGAAAATAACATTATATATTTCATTAATTTTAGTTACCGAAGTTTTAAATGGTTAAAACTATTAAGAACTTAATTACAATGACTTAAAATTCAAGGATCGAGCTTCAACTGAATGAAAATTATATGGACTGAATTATACTGAGTTAAAGTTTAATGACTGAATTACGATTGGGTCAAAATTATAGGATCAAAAGATTAATTTTTAAAAAAGAAATTATAAGTCATGAACGGCTCATATTAGATTCTATCTATAACACGGGTCCCACATTAAAGAGATTAATGTCTTTACCTTTTGACATAATAGTAGCAGAAATCAGCCAAGATGAATGATTGTACCATTTCTGAGAGGAAGGCAGCCAAGAACCAGAAATATCCACTCCCTATCAAAAAAAGATATGCCCCTCGAGTCTCATAGATCTGCACAACATTCACAACCATGCTTCTTTGGCCCGTTTAGGAACGCGGTAGAGAAGTACTTTTATATAAGCTGAGGTAAATATGTGGAGATTATCTCGTTTTGCAAAAAAATACTGTTGAACATGCTTTTGGGGAGTAAATAAGCTTTTCCAAACAAGCACATTATCACTAAATTCCATCTTAAAAGAGTAGGATATTTTCCAAAAGATGAGACCTTTCTTTGTTTTTGGCCTATTTAGAACTCTTCGGCCAAAAAAAGATAGAGAAAATGGAATATTACAGGGTTAAGTTTCAGGATAAGAAAAATTTAAACTTGTGATTGATGTGAGAAATTGAGCCTATTTGAGAAAGCAGTTGAGAAATGCTTTTACGTTTTATGAGATAAATATGTGAAGGAGATTATCTCGATTTGCTAAAAAACACTGTTGAACATGCGTTTGGGGAGCCCAAACGCTCTTCCAAAGAGGCACATTCATTTTCATGCTTTACGGGATAAAATTCTTCTCACATGTTTACCTCATACAATGTAAAATCACTTAAAATAAACTAATACAAACAAGTAAGAAACCATCACAGGTACAAGGAAAAAGGCAAGTCATAAATAGATATGTAAGCAGTAAAATTGAAACAGAATAGGCCCTCTCCATTTTGCAAATCAGATGACATTGATTCAGTCTATTTTGGCTATAGCCCCAACTAAAATTTTAAGTAAACCTTAATAAATAAATGTCTTCTGTAAATTTGCTTTTAGATTAATTTTCTTTCATTTCTAAAATGTATTTCCCTTGATATAACAGACCAATTAACAATTGGTTCATTATCTGCATAAATTTAGAGGTTCTAGAAAGACTAAATGTTATTTAAACACAACGCAGGGTTTATAATGATTCTGCTCAATGGAAGGTCTAACCTGAATAATCCAATGAGCCAAAGA
This sequence comes from Vachellia pachyceras, assembly GCA_025593235.1. NCBI lineage: Eukaryota > Viridiplantae > Streptophyta > Magnoliopsida > Fabales > Fabaceae > Vachellia > Vachellia pachyceras. The sequence goes on along the minus strand of JANTPZ010095201.1, from coordinate 14,098 downwards.
CAAAAATCTTGAAACTCCCAGAGCAAAGACATAGTACCCTGTAAATGTTTCAACCATCTGAAAACACACCAGAGTTATGATCTCACTAAAAAAAAAAAGACAATGTTGAAAATTTTTAGCCAAAAAAAAAGAAAGCAAAAAGATCCAACCTTTGCATTCTGCATGAAGCGAACTTGAGGCAGTACAGAAACAGCTTCCAAATACACACAAAATGCCCAAAGCATATTACTCACTTTATGATATCTTGTGGCGGGATGGATCACTACTGCAAGGATTGCTACAGGCACCACCTAGGCACATAGCAAAATCATAACGGTGCATTGCCACTCACATGACTTAGTGTGTTGCAACAAAATCAATACAGACCAGTCAAAGGGGTCATGTATAATCTTTTGGAGCGTGTAGTAAAAAATAAAGAAAACTTAATCAGAGAAGACCATTTGGAACATATGATTGAAAGTACTGATTAGTTATGAGACTACAGTGTAAAACCAGCTCATACATGTGAATTACAACTAGAGAGTAATTTTCCCAGCTAGAAGAGAAGGGCAAGGACCATCGAATGCAAAATGGAAGAGATCAACAAATCTAATGGTATACAGTGGTGAAATAATAATAAAGTATTGCAATACAAACTGTAGTTGGGTTGAGTGGTAAAGAACTCAGCATCCCTTAAACAAGTTATCGTTTGAACATTGTGGTTGGGGGGCAAATCATGCTGGGAGAGCTTACTGAAGAAACTGAATTTACAGAGTATTACAAGGTCTGCATTGCTAGTGATCTTGAACTTGGAACAGGACTAAATTTCAAGTCTGAACATTGTGCTATTACAAGTCACATTGTATATATTAAAATTGGAATAGAACTAAATTCAATTCTTTAAGGTCTAATTTTGTTCTGATTCCATTCTTTGAGAGAAACTAAAATGATCCTCTACAAGCTTTCAATGGATAAATATTCTATGAGTTGGGAAATAACTAAAAAAAAAACTTCCAAGTACTTAAGTCAATTGATACAGGGGTCATCTTTAGAGTACTAAAATTAGTCCCAGATTTAAAAAGAAGATACACAAAAACTATATTTACCACAAATGAGAGGCGCAAGTTGTCTAGCTCCTTGATGTATGATGATTTCAACTTGAACCTTATCCAGTATATGACCAGTGATGTTAACAAAAGAGAGATAAAATCCAGCACGGTGTGGATGTCATTCTCCATCAAGAAGCTGCAAATTAATCTCACAGTTAAGAACAGAGCCGTGAGCTCCTGCATCTTCAGCGACAGACCTGGACAAAGGCAGCACAAAATTTGATAAAATTTTCAAATTTATATTATTCAATGGAAGGCTGAAAACATACAAATTTGCGGTTATCAAGTTCCTCACTCTTCAGCCATGAGGAGAGGAATGATGGAATTTGATGGTCTAGCCTTCATGAAACATGCGACATACAACAAGAAGTCCTATCCACTAAGTGGGTCAGCTAAATTTCTCACGACACCAATATTATCCAGGAACAACCAAATTTTTAAACAGATTGTTAATAAAATGTCTCTGGTTGAATTTTTTTTTAAACAAAAGAAAGAAAGAAATCAAATAGATTTTATCATCAAGTTTTGGATTAAAATACTTTATAATTGACACCTCCATTGCTATGGAGAACAATTGACCAAAAACCAGTGAATATAACTGGAAAAGTTCACTTTTTTCCCTGAACAATCAGTTTACGTGAAAGTTACAAACCTCAAATCAGTTCATATCAAATCGAAATTAAAAGAATTGATACAATTCATCAATACACAGAAGAAATTCTGTCATATCGAAAAATTATAGTTTTCTCCCTTATTTTTTGCCATGAACAGTCAGCTTACATGAAAGTACAAACCGATTCAGAACTTTACGCAGAGAAAGAAAAAATTTATCTGAGAGAGAGAGAGAGTACCAGAGCATGTCTTCTGAGTGAGAAGCTTGTAAAAGAGGACAATAATCCCAGCAAGGTGAACGGCTTCAGAGGAAATAAAGAAATAATTGTGATCCTTAATCGTAAAATTGAGAGCCACCAAAGCAGAGAGAGCAAGAAATATCCCAAGAAAGATTTTGACCTTCATAGATTGCTTCCTCACCCACCCAAACAAAATGCTCACAGGCGAACTCCTCTTCCTTCCCATTATTATCAAATGAATCAAACGATTAACCCCACAATTCTAAAATGACCCGATTATGGGGGCTTGAAGACAAAGACACAGAATAAGAATGGAACGCGCGCGCACAGAGAGGGAGGGACGCTTTGTAAATGCAGGGAGACAACTCAAGCGCATGCAGTAGGTGTAGGTGGCGACTGGTGAGAGATTAAGTGTGCCATTGAATTTCTTGGCATTTTTGGGGCATGAGTCAAAAATTTGGTAATAAATTTTAGAGAAAATAGGTACTTGGTAGACAATCCCGGGGATTTTATTATTCAAAAAGACCTGATATTTAATACTCTGCAGAGTTTCACATATAGAAGTAATATATTTGAATTCAAAATAAAAGCCCCCTATGCAATTAATATTTAATACTCTAGAAAAAATGAAGCAAAATAAATTGAAATCTTATATTACTTAGAACTAAAATGAGCCTTCTTGTCTAACTCCTAGATCTAGGATGTCATATATATCTACACACAAAAATTTGAAAAGGAAATGTAAACAGAAGAATGAAAATGACTTGGAAAAGAATATGAACTTCATAAATAATACAAAAAAGATAGAACCTCGTCTGGGAAAGCGGTAGAGAAGTACTTTTACACAAGTCGAGGTAAATATGTGGAGGAAATTGTCTCGTTTTATGGAAAAACACTGTTGAACGTGCTTTTGGGTGAGAGTTAAGTGTTTCCAAACGAGTACAATACTACTTGCCCGTTTGAAAAATTGTTGGGAGAATGCATTCTGTCTAGAATACATTTATTTTACTAAAAATGATTTTTTTACTCAGAATGTATTTTAAAAGAATGAGTTACCAAACACTTAAGTTTAAGTTTGTAAGTTAACGGACTTTTGGTTCTAAAATTACATTTTGAACCCAAAAAAGTTATTGTCAAACCTCACGGTATAAGCATTGAGACCTCCATGGATCCTTATCTTTGTCACAATCTCACATATGACTCATAAGCTTGGCAAATAACCAAATATGGATAAACAAAGAATTTTCATTCTTGCACCTTCCCTCACATTACTATTAAAATAATTTATGCTTTTTGATTGCTTGAAAATGTAATTCTACTCCTGAATCTTGTACAACTTTTTATGCTTTTGAAGTCAGACGTATATATCCAAACTTATACAAAAAAAAAAGAAGAATTATGGTGGGTAATAATTAAATTAAAACTTAAAGCTAAATCATACCAATCTTTTAAATTTTATGTGGCGTGTAGAAATATTTTTATAAATTTTAAAATCTAGTCACGAATTTTCTTAAAAAAGGTTTCATGAAGAGCTCAATTGTGATCAATTTATTCGCTAATGATTTATTTTCCATTCTACTAACAGCACATACAATAAAATAAACTTTAGCTTTTATGGAAAAATGTCTTTACTTCCAGATTTTTTTAGCCTCTCTGTGCGTGTGTATATATTTACGGAGAAAATATAACTCTAGTTCTTTCAATTTAAAAATATAACTTTAGATCTCTCAATTTTTTTCTTTAATTATTTATTCATTTTATGAACTTTAATAACTCTGAAATAACTCATTTCCTATAACCCATCGTCCGTGGATTCAGCTCGCAAAGGATTGGACTAGTACTCTCACCTATTAGGGAGAGGGTTTGATCCTGGGAGAGGTCACTTTGGGGAGGTAAAAATCTCCAAAGTAATTCCAGCCGCGGCGCTTGGGAAGGCATCTCTACAGCTAAGTGAAGCTGGGTGTCCTACCTGTCGTGTATGGGGGTAGATTGAGATTAGCCCCAGTGGATCATGATTTAGGTGCCCTGCCCTTGGATCGTGGGTGAACCCAACCCCTTTCCTAAAATTTTTTCACCAAAAAAAATAACTCAATTCCTATAGCATCTTGGCTCCTGCTTTAATTTTTTGACTCAATGAAAGGCTCAACAACAGCCCACCACCCAACGTTCAAAACACGTTACACACAAGTCGAGATAAAACTCATCTTACATACTTATCTCGAAATCCATAAAATCACTCTGCCAACGGATTCCCAAATATACACTCAATAAATTACAAGAACTGAATCGTGACAAGTCAGTTAAAGAACCGAATTGATAATTGAGAGGTTATTATATTTTCCCAAGTTTATAATAATAATCGAAGCGACATTTTTTGTACTGAGAAATTCATTGTGGAAGCAAGATACCGACGGAGAGAGAAGACAATAAGCTCTTAGCGAATAAAGATGCAAATTCTACAAGCACCCTTCGAAATAAAGATGAAGTGTTTGTAAAGCAAAAAGAGAGACCCAAAGCAAAACAAGGCTGTGAAAGGAAAGAAGGCAAGAACTTTGACATTTCTTGCGTCACCCTCTCTTAAGTCTATGGAGGTACTTCAGAGGATCCAAATTACAAACATGCCTAGTCTAATGCACTTAATTTCCCTCTTGCTTTCATCTAGCTGCTCCTCTTACACTCATAGAGGAGTGGTAAGTGGTGCTTCTCTGCTTCCTGTAGGACGTATATACATCATCATACTGACTCACCTCATTGGGATTGGCTGTAGCACCAAGACCTAGCCGCCCCGACCCAGTTGATCCCGGTTTCCTCTCCACACTTCCGTCAGCATACGTCCCTGTCTCCGGATCCACCTGCAAGTTTGGGGGTGGAGGAATACAAGCACCACCCTTCCTCACTGTAGCCTCCCTATCATATTCCCTCTCATACTCTCTCTCATACCCATCTTCATCTCTTGAATCAGATCTCATTGGGCCCTCGGAAGGATTAACCTCTCCAATCTCTTTAAAGAACTTTGATACTCTTTGCAGAATATCTGATGGTGGTACAGTTGATGGTGGTATCACAGTTGGGATGTCTAAAGGGCTCAGAGGAGAATACGGAACACCACTTCCAATCTGCATCTTTTTCACCATTCCTGGAATAAGGCCGGGTGGGAACAATGGATAGGGAGGTAGCTTTTCCCCCACGCCAGCTGGTGGAGGAGACATCAAATGTGCAGCTGCAGGTTGATTAGCTGGCAGAACAGAAGAGGGAATGGCTATGGGCCCCGCAAAAGCACCAGGAGGAGCAGAATTTGGAAGAAACTGCTTAGGCACCGTAGATGGTGGCATGTACTGCCCTTGAGCAGCATGCTTCTCAGGATGATCTTGTTCAGGCACACTAGAACCAGAAACTGGCCTATCAGATGGCCACTGGTGGACAATATGGTTAGGAGTCTGTTGCAGCATTCCTGCAATCAGAAGGAGAAAAGGAATCGTGAATTAAAACTCCAATTAACCAAATCTCAGTATTTATGCGGGCTAAAACTAAGTTTATTAAAAAGCCATGGCTAATTTAATGGAAAAATCATATCAATTACTGGTGGCATCACATAAAAAAGTTACTGGCAGCATCACAGACGGTCAGTGACTGTGAATCACAATTCTGCAGCTTGGACATTTATTTGATGCTTCAGGAAAAACTAAAGAAAAATAGCCTATTTGTTTTTATGGATGGTAAAATCAGGGGAACAACATAATTTGCCTTAAAGAAATTAAACTTGAGGAGACAAATTCTTGATGCTAGAGATGTTGTTTGTGTCGCATTTTGTTCACGGAAGGGGTACTTCAAAATCAATTATCAACCTTGCATCTCTTGAAAATTAGCCAACTTTCAAAATGAGGTGTATTCATTGACTTTTTAAAGTAAAAGCTACCTGTGGTTGAATCTGATGAAGCGGATAATAAATCCATTGAAGACCCAGGAAAAGAATTTGTTTGTGGTCCACCAATCATCTCACCCTTGAGTAAAGATATAGTTTCTTGATCATAAACTTCTTTAGAAGCCCAGAACTCCACCATTTGATGCAATCGTTTCCGGTATTCCTCATTGCTTTGAGGATTATGATAAATCCTTGCAAGCATAGAACCCAAAACAGGTTTAAATGCAAGGGCTTCATTGTCAAGGTCGTGACTGCTTCCCCTCCGGTTCAAACTGTAAATCAACAGTGCAAAAATCAAGGATGACAAAAGGGAGAATCCACAATAACTCTCGTGTAATGCTCAAACTTAACCAGGATGAAATAAAGCAAAGAAAGAGATCTTTAAGCACGTATAATAAGGAAAAAATAACTGCTTCCCATCGATAATGGTTGGGTTGAGTAGCAAGAGACTTGACAAATCTTATGTAAGGTCTCGTGTCCAAGTTTTGTAAAAGGAAAAAATCAGAGCTTCTGCTCAACTAGGGCCAACCCAACTCAAATCTGGATTAGCTGGTACGATAGTATTAGATAACAGATGATTTATCACCGGAAATACACATATTACTCCAAAAGGAAAGAAATAAAAATGTGCCTGGGGCCCAAAACTTGGCCTCATCTGCTGGGTGCCTGGGTACACGTAGGCTAAAAACAAGAATTGCAGAGTTTCAATTGATATGTAGAAGCAACTAACCAACCTCCCAGATAAATTCATCTCACACCTCACAAACAGGTATCCGATTTAACAAAAATATATTCAAAATTTTAAACACTTAATAGTAAATCTTTTTTAAGACTCAATGAAATAAATATCATTTAAATCCAAATCAAATTGAACATGTTATAATTGACAATATAAGTTTGGTTTGGATAGGCTGTTAAAAAGCTCTTTCGAATGAAAGAGTCATAGTTCTTTTCTTATGTATTAGAAGGATCTCTTGTCATTAGTTTTAGTACTGTTCTCACTTTACATTATTAAAATTTCTTTTATTTCTTTTGTAATTAAAAGTATCCTGGAAAATATATTTACATTTGCATGCGTTAGAGTCCAATGATGTCATAATATTAATGATTTTGTACTCTGGGGATAACAGAGTTGTTTGGTAATTAGAAAAGGGATGGATCAACAGTAGTAATGCCTAGTACAGAAATACATGAACCATAATGAAGAAGAAAAATAAAGAGAGACACATAGTAACTAAGTTTTATATATGCACTTCAATAAAGAAACAAAATAAAGGTGGGTCCATACTATTTTCTGAATAAAAGCAAAATTCTTAATAAGAGGATATTATCTGTTTGATCTTGAGGGAACTTTGATCAGAGAATGATTTAAAAACTTCAGTCCACAAAAATACTCATCAACACCATAAACACGTAGATGTCTTGTAAAGCAAGGTTCGCCAAATGTCGCACAGCATTACATAGGACCATAGACAATTATCTTGCAATATATTGCCTATCTAGTAAGCTCAATGGTGCACAGCAGTTGTCATTCAAGAACAAGAAGCAGTAAATAAGTTATAGTTTTGAAAAGGCAGCCAAAAATATTAGCGTAACAGTCAGATGATAATGTACTTTACCTGTCAAAAAGTATGTCATTGGCAAGATATATGATATGCAACTGCCTTTCAATGTCATCCAGTGTAAAAACTCGGTCTCTGAGTGCCCCAGCTAGGGCAGGTGCAAATGCTGATCTTTGCATGAACCAAATTTTGGCACCTTTGATTGATTCTTTAGTCCCATTTAGATTAGTAAGAACATTGTTCAGATCCACTGCAACATCAGCTGGAAGTGGGCCAGAGATTCCTTTATAAGACTTGGATGCCGGATCATAATCAGACCGACCATGAAGCCCAAAAGGCTGAGGATGCTGATGGTGGTACTGCTGGAAAGGAAGAGGGTTCATCATTGGATTTGGTGGAGGATGAATCACAGACATGGAAGATGGGGGAAAAGGTGGATTGAAAGGACCACCGGGGGGTCTTGTTGACAACCAAAGCTTGTAACAATAGTAACCATGTCCCTCCCCTCCAAAAAGGAAACTATAGGAAGGATTGTCTTGTTGTTTTTCACGTATCATGGCCTCAAATTCAGGACCATTTTTAGCAGCATACTCAACAAGTTTGTCAATACGTTTTTGGAGCTCAGGATCAGAAGGAGGAGCAACTGGGGGTGGAGCGGAGTCATATTGACCATGAAAGGGGGATGGAACAAGGGGAGGAGGAAAATGAGAAGGGAAAGCAGGTGGTGCTTGATGCTGCTGCTGAAGAAGAAGGTGAGGAGGTGGGGGAGGAGCATGAGGGTGCAACTGTTGAAGCTGCTGCTGCTGCTGCATGGGGTGAGGGTAGGGGAATTGTTGCATAGGAGGATGTGCTGGACCTGGGGGTAGAAAAGGAGGGCCATGCACTGGTGAAGGAAACTGCTGAGGTTGGGGATGAAATCCATATTGTTGCTGTTGTTGTATATTTACAGCTTGCCGCTGTTGTTGGGCATATGCTGTAGAAGCAGCTGCATAATCACGACCCTGCCGTTCCATCAGTGTGTTTCTATCAATCCAACTTCCCTTTGGAGTTTTTTGACACTCCTACAATGAATGGATACGAAATTCCATCATTATCTTTTTTTCTAACAGATAATCAGACAACATTCCCTAACATTATCTCAACCTGACATATTAGTCTTTAAAATATTTTTCAGGGGTGCTGCAAGAATAAACAACAAAATAACTCCTCAGAAACAAATTTGTCCAATAAAATTACTTTTACTGCCCACTGGATTAGAAAGGTCATGAATAGCAGCAGCTTATGCATCACTGGACGAAAAATTAACGCCCTTTAACCAATGTTTTAAGGACAACTAAAAATATTATTTTATTGTTCCCAAACTGAGAAAATAGCTCAGGCAAGTCTTTTATTTTCCCCCCTGGGGATTCTTTGTAATGAATTTGCTTCAACTTAAGATGCTAAGTTAATAGTAAATATTAAAAATAAAGAACAGAAAAAAGACATAAAACACAATGGAAGATGCACTTTCTTGGGTTCATGCCTACAGAACCACATGATCAGTAGGGTGGTTTTAACTCAAGCACCAAATTTGGCTATCAGAAGACTAAGATTACAGATTGAAACAAAACTATTGGTTTTCTCAAAGTAAAATGCCAGAAATTACAGCTAAGTAGCACAAGAATCTTTTAGCTAGGACAAACAATCTAACCGCAAGTTTTCAAGAAGTCTTGTGTTCAAAGACCATTTCAGATTTCCCTTACATACGCATAGCATATAAGAAATATTTAACTATTAAATGCCACAGCAGCCAATCTAATTATAATTCTTGTTCCTTAGGCAGTTGACAATCGCTAATGTTATTTGTGATAATGTATGAGGCATTTCCAAAGCAAAAGCACAGCAAACAATATCAGAAAACAAGATAAAAAGAATAGCCGGCATTATCCATAATTATGCATTAATAACTTGTAACAGGTTTAGTTAACATTTTTTACGGTTAAACCCATAATCATGCACCTGGCATGAACAAAAGTACAGCAAACAATATCAGGAAACAAGATAAAAAGAATAGACGGCATTATCCATAATTATGCATTAATAGCTTGTAACAGGTTTATTTAACATTTTTTAGGGTTAAACCCATAATCATGCACCTGGCATGAACATAAACTCGCTAACAAGAGAAGATATTTTTTCTTGATTTGGTTTAACTATTTTGCTCAAACACAAAAATTCAGGCACCAACCACAAATACAGCAGATTCGGAATTTAAAGAAGGTAGAGAAGCAAATTAGGGGTATCAATAACATCAAGCAAGTTACAGCAGAAGAAAGTGGCATATGCCAACAAAGTAAACTACATAATATTTACTGTGTGCGTGTTTGTGTGTTTATTTTCACAATTCGCAATTGAATGGTGCATAAGCTATACGCTAACATTTCACTATCGGACATCAGAATTTGTTCAAAACACAACATTGCGCCTAATTCAAAGCCCAAACATATTCAGGCGAAAGGGATTATTCTTGCGGCTTTTTGTTTACTGCCTACCAAAACCATCATAATCTCTATCAGATATCTCACGAAATGTAACCTGAGATTCCCTATCTGAACAATGATATTTATTTCTTCTTGCTAGAAAATCAACGTCATTCGAGAAAAGCACTACCATTACTCCCAAATTCTCTGAATCTATCAATCTACTTTCAATTTCACTTTTTCCTTTTCTCATACTTAATGAATTCGAGCATAATCGATGCACACTTTCATCTCCATCGCTATTAAACTCAGAATAATTTCATTCGAATGACAGAAATTTAGTTCTAATTTGACTCATGAAAGAGAAGAGAGACAGAAACTACAAACAAAATTATCATGTCCACTCAAAGCCAAATGAATCTAAATGGGTTTTCAACCAAACCAATTAGCGACAGCTGAAACCAGTTTTGGAAAAAGGAATACGACCTTAAATCAGCAGAAATTTCTAACCACCAAGAGTAATAGCGCGATAGCTCACCTATTGTCAGAGTCTCAACGAACTGAAGCGGCCAGGGGCACGGCGAGGACTGGCGTTGATGGCGAGACAGTGGCTGATGCAACAAAGAAGCGGAGCGGCGAACTGTAGCAGTGTAGAACGAGTGATTTTTTTTCCCAAAAGAGGATCTTGAAATTAAATTAAAATTAGATAAATTAAAGGGGTTAATTTAGCTATAGAAAAATATGGCTCCACTCGTCCTCCCTTCCTCTTATCAATCCCTCCAAATCTCCAGTTTCAGAAGTAAAATATCCATCAAACTATTTTTTTCCTATCACTCCAGCATACATGCAAACCTAAATCCTTGAGAGAAACCTAAAAAAAAAAAACCTAAGAGCTTAACTCGGAATTTGCTTTAGAAAATTTCGCGTCGAAATGAAACAAGAAGAAACCGTAGTAGGACATACAGATACAGTGCGCGAAAGGAGATTGGAGTCCAAGGAGAGTGAAGAAGCGGGTGTACAGAATGCAAGAATCACACTGGAACTGTTTATGGGCCTGTACTGTTTGCATCCATGAGTCTTAAGTTCAAACCCTCAAACAAGTCCTACCCAGGTTGGTTTGGGTTCAGTGGATAAGTTGGGTTTGGCTCAAGATGTTAGTCTGCAAGGAACTCAAATGTGTATTAATGTCGGTAAAACAGGCTCAACTCACATATTAAAGACGGAATCGAGCCTCCAAAATGCGGGCTGCATGAGCCCAGTTCCATATAACCTGCGGGTTATGCAGATTCAACTCGGGATTTGGCAGGTTGGCGGTATATTTATTTTTTTAAAAAAATTAAGATGTATTTTCTAAAATGCTAGACCTTTATGAGTCATACAACATATATATTGTATGTATTCATTTTAGTTTTTTAATATTATTGTTATTTATGTATCAAAAATATTTTTTTACAAAATGTTTAAGATTAACATTCATAAAATTTGAAATTTATTAAAGATATTATAATTGCTAAATAATACATAAAATTTTATTATAAAAATGTTTTCTTTAAGTGGATTAACTTAATGTTAATCATTTTTTGTAAATATTTAACTTGTTTACTAAATTTTTTACAAATATATATTAAAAATAAATAAAAAAGAAATATCAGGTGACGGGCTCAGGTTGAGATTTTGCAGCCCGTCACCTCAAGTTGTGGCGGGCCAACCTGTAAATCGTGGTTTAATCCCGTTTTACCACCTCTAGTTTGGATAGGAAGAAAAGTATAAAGGAGAAATAAATGAAGAGAAGAGAAAACTGGAGAGCAAATATGATCTTTCATCTTATTTGGATGTACGAGAAAAAAATGAAAGAAAAGAAAATTAGTTAATAGCTAAATGGTTGAAGTATCATTAACCCTGTGTTAAAATATATAAAGTCTAAAATCAAATTAAACATGATAATAATAATCATATTAAAATTAATATCATTAAATAATTTAAAATAAAATTAATTGATACAAATATATTTTCATGTTATTAATATTTTAAAAGAAAATAGTTTAAATAAAAATACATGTCCTACCAGAATATATGAAAGTGCAACAAAATACTTTTTTTTTTTTTTGATACATTGATACTTGTTGCCACATGAAGATACAATTCAAAGCCCATAACTATACTAACTTGTCGACGAGATATTTTGTTAGTATTCACTCCGTTGCCTAAAGTCAATATCAACAGGAGCATCTTCCCTAGCCCAATCAAGTATAACCTACAAAAAAAAAATTTAGCCATCATCGTCTAAATATTGGTTTCGAAGTCCGATAGAAAATAACTTTAACGGAGTTCGAGAAAAAACTTAGATTTTGAAGAATGTATTTTGGGAGAATACCTTTTATGGATTTCGACGTAAAATTTAGGTTTTGAAATATGATTGTGTTTGGGAAGTTATTAGTTTTTACGGAGTTCGAATCAAAAAGTAAGTAGGAAGGAGGAAAAATAAAGAAAGAAATAAAGAGGAAAGATAAAATTTATTATAAGAGAAAGTGTATTTGACAAGCAAATAGCTTTTTCCAAACCTAGATTTTGAAAAAATATGAGTACTTAGACAAAACTTAGGTTTTAAGGTAAAACCTATGTTTTGCCACAAAACCTAGGTTTTGTTAAGAGTACCCAAACGAGCCTTAAAATATCCAATAGTTGGATCTATTTTGCGGGATCAATTTCACTTAGATGATATTGGCTTGTTTGGAACAACGTTTCCAAAAGCCAAACACATGTTCAACAGTGTTTTTCTGCAAAACGAGATAATATCCTCAATATATTTACCACGACTTACGTCAAAATAATTCTTTATCGCGTTCTTAAACGAGCCCACTATCACGTGAAACAGAATGCTCATATGCTTCCAATTTTTTCCAAAACAAGAAATCCCACCACACAGAAACCAATTGTACAGGTTACTCCAGGCTTAATGGTTAACATCAGCACATGTCAATCTGTGTGCCTAGAAAATCCATTGTGAGAAAGTAGTTACGGATTCTGAGATAATTTTACAGATTTTAAGATGATTTTTATGGATTTCGAGATGGTTTTTACGTATTTCGAGATGATTTTGTCTTAACTTATATACACTGTTGGAAAGAAGTGCTTTCTAAATATGCACAAAATATGGAGTACTTTTTGTTTTTATTTTTACAATTGTAGAACAAACCTGTTGTATTATGACCTTATAGAATCTTTTATTTTTCATCACAACACACTTCATAATTTAAATCACACGTCTCCCTAAAATCCATATCAAGTCTTAAAAAAACAAATCGATAATCAATGACTATAAAACAATTTTTTTTACCAATCCCCATTTTTTGTAATTCTCGCATAAACTTAAAACTTAATCAAGACATCCATCTTCCAAATACACATGCTACAAAAAAATCAAACTACTGAATCAACAAACAAAATACCCCTGGCTGAAGCCTTAATTAAAAGCTCTCCTGTAAAGACCCCAGATCTGACATGGGGTACCTCTAATGAATTCAATTGATGCACATAATTTATAAAACCCAGATTCTTGATAACGGAGTGAACAGAGATAGAGTTACTTGGCTTGCGAAGACCAAGATGACGAGTTGATGACTCATGTTTCACAAATAAAGATGGAGGAATAGAGAAAACTTCAACGCTGAACCTTCGAACAGCGATGAAGATGAAGACGTAACTCACAAGTCATGAACTCAACAGCAACATAGACAGAGACCAAACGAAGTGGCCGAACGAGAGACCGAGAGTGGGTGTGGGATTGCAGGTTAGGGATTTCAGAGGACGTTGTCAAATTAGTGGCAGAGAGAGATTTGGGAAAGGGAAAGTGTCTAGTAACCCACGTTTTGTGAGTAATTACCCGCTAACTTTTGGAGGGAAATAAATTTTTGGGGGTAAATGAAATTTTAGATAGAAAAATGATTCATTCCAATTCCTTCATTATTTAGAGATGAAATATTATTTTTGGTTAAATTCTTTGATAATTGGACAATTTAAAGAGGATTATGTATGCCCTCACTAATTTTTATCACTATTTAGAGATAAAGGATTAGTACTCACTAAATTCTTCACTAATTAGGTATTTTCTTGCTATTTAGAGAGGAAAATTAATCCTCACTAATTGAATAATTTAGAAACTAATATGTCGTCGCTAATTTTCCTTACTAACTTAAAGAATTAGAGAGGAATTTAA